>BSQZ01000021.1:7080015-7202515 GCA_033239005.1 Lamellibrachia satsuma | reverse complement strand
CTTTATATGTCATATCCCAGAGTTGGACATTTAAATACATAAAGTGTTTTAACACCTAAACTTGTTACACTATTATGTATGTGAGTTTTAGCTGCAACATTTTTTTATAATTTTAATTTCATACAAGGATGTAGTGCAACATACAGCCATGTCGCACCGCGCCAGGCTATCCAACTTGCGTTACTAAATAGAGCATTATTACGATGCATTGCCGCGGATTATGTATGTTGTTCTATAATAAACTACACATGGTAATAAACCGTTTTGCATCAACGTACATGTAATATCAACAAACAATGCTGATTGGTCAGGATATCCTTCAGAGAAACATATATACTTTAAAATAAATGTACATAATTACATATGTCTAAACAAATGGAATAATACTTTCAACTTTACCTGACACAGCAGCAAGCATTCGAGGCTCAACACCAGCAGTCCACGCACATTCCCCATTTGACTTGTACAATTGTGACCTACGAAACAAAACGAAAAACATTGAGTTGCTATCGTGTGTGTGTGTGTGTGTGTGTGTGTGTGTGTGTGTGTGTGTGTGTGTGTGTGTATGTGTGTGTGTGTTTGTATGTGTGCGTGCGTGCGTGTGTGTGTGAGCGTGAGTGCGTGCATGTGTGTGCGTGACTGTATTTGTGCGTACGTGGGAGCGTGCTTGCGTGCATAAGTCTTTGAATGTATATGTATGTATGCATGTATGCATATATGTATGTATATATGTATGTATGTATGTACGTATGTATGTATGTATGCCTGTATGTATGTATATATGTATGTATGTATGCATGTATTTATGTATGCATATATACATATATGTATGTATGAACGCGTGCATACATGTAAGCTTTTTGTGCATACACATACATTTGTGTCTTAAATAAATATATATATATATATATATATATATATATATATATATATATATTTACCTTCATGTATAGCTATGCAAGGTTTCAATGCACACATTTTGATATACTTGTTATACAGGGATTGATTTCACGACGCGTTCGTAAGAATGAACTGATGCGGACGTTAAACTTATATTACGTTACTCGGAGCAACCTTAGAAAACACGCATATCGTAGCCACTACATATCTGCCAACTATCAATCGTACAACAGTTCCACAAACCGGCGGAATGCAAGCGAAACTGTAGGAAAAAAATAAAACGCTGCCACAAAGTGTTATAGCATTCATGGTGCTATGTAATTCAAGAAAATCTGAAAGTTTACTTGAATGACGACGTGAGCCGATCGAGCGTATACAACCGGGATCAGTTAGAAAAGTTCCAATCTATATTATAGCGATACAGAATGTCAGAAAGTATTTATATGTACGAACTAACTGAATATTGTAAATGTGTTTAGAAACAAAATAATGCAAAAAAAACCAATATATTGTTATATTATTAAAATTAGTTAAAATGTCAAATTGTCACGTACCTGGATATTGCTCGTATGTACGTTTGTGCTGTTGCGCAGTGCATACTTTACTTTGGGCGCAACGCCTTTATAAATGACTCAATGTCAGATGAATAACCAATAACCATTTTGTGTTTTGGTCACCTCACTTAAATAACTGTCATGCCCACCACATTAAATCACTCTACAATTGACGGTTATTGCACCACGGATGTTGCACCACACGTTGGTTGTACATTGAGAACAGTGCATCGATCGTTAAAAAAAATGTTGGAGCTTACTAGTGGGTAATTTTTAACATATATCCCCATTTATTCTTAATGTTTTAGTATTTTCTAATACATACATTTAATCATACATCCTTTAGTTTTGGTCCTCTAATAATGGTTAATTAGTCATGTGTTAAATCATGATAAATACTCCCTGACACTTCTTATCTATTCTTGTATTTGATTTGGTCAACATGATATATGTCATCTACATTTAGTCCCATCAATGTCTGATGACAGCATTCATTGTATAATTGTCATTGGTTATAATTTCAAAGTCATATTTATTGAGGGAGACACCATTAACTCATCACTTGGCTTTATTGAAACTGGTTGTCAGCGTTCTCGTTGGGCCATTTACTTTGCTCAACGTTCTCCCAGTTCACTCACCCTATGTTGTTGAAAGAGTTATATAATCAGTTATGTAAGCCAGTAGCTAGGTTACTTAATAATTCACTTGCTGTGGGTGAACTACCAAAGAAATGGAAACAGGGAAGGATATCTGCTATATTTAGGAAGGATATTCGTAAAAGGGCGAGACATTATAGACCGTTCAGTCTTACAATTATACTATACAAATGTATGGAACACTATGTCAAAGAACATATTGTTAGCCGTACTATAAAAAAATAACATTTTAGTAAGCAAGAGTTTGGGTTTATTAAATGTCGTTCTACTGTACTCCAACTGTTAGATATTATGGATTCATGGAAAAAAGCTTTAGAAAGAAGACAATCTATAGACTTCATGAACGCATGCGATACCGTCCCTCATAAAAGATTGAGAGGCAAGCTTAAATTATTTAGCATAGATTACTACACACTAAGATGGATCCAGGCGTTCTGTCTGACCGGGTACAACAGGTCAGTGTAAATGGTACAAACTCTGAGTGGGCAAATGTTACAAGTGGAATTCCGCAGGGCAGTGTCTTAGGACCGATCCGTTTTGTTTTATGTATACATGATCTTCAGAATAATATAGTTTTGGATGTTATTTTGTTTACAGATGGTACCAAAGTGTTTAAAACGATTACGAGTCCAGATGACCATCATACACTACAGGACGATGTAGATTGCCTAACATCTTGGTCAAATCAATGGTTACTTAAATTTCACCCAGACAAATGCAAGTTGATGCACTTAGGGAAAACACTACATCAGGAGTATGTTTATAATATGAATGTAGATAACAATGCCCATGAAATAGGAAAAATAAAGACGAAAACTACATTATATATAAGCGGCTAAAATATTTTGATGGCAGTATTATAAGTATTACCTATTTTTGTGTGACGCACATGTTTATTAGCTACAGGTTGATACCAAATGTATGTTCTTATATTATATACAAAATTATTAATGTAGTTATATTGTTGACAATATGACAACCCAAAACAGCCGAATACGTACATTTGATCATTTGTATGATGAAACATACACGTGGAAACACTCTATCTCTAAAAAAACAAAGTCTTCCTTCATTTTGGACACAAATAAGCTTTTATATATATATATATATATATATATATATATATATATATGTATATATATACATATATATATATATATATATATATATATATATATATATATATATATATATATATACATATATATATATATGTATATATATATATACATATATATATATATATGTATATATATATGTATATATATATGTATATATATATATATATATATATATATATATATATGTATATATATATATATATATATATATATATATATATATATATATATATATGTATATATATATATATATATATATATGTATATATATATATATATATATATATATATATATATGTATATATATATATATATATATATATATATATATATATATAAATATATATATATATATATATATATATTAAGAATTATTTTATTGTGTACAAAAGAGTATATTAATGATAACTCGAATGAAGTCAGCCATTTTGAATTTCTGGATAGCCGACACAGAAATTCCCATTTTTACTTTGTTATTACTAACAGTTATAATAGTATATGTAGAAACGAACTTTATAGAAAATTTCGAATTACCATTTCATTACAATGGAAGCATTGTGGTACATATAAGTATTGTGGTATATATGCTTTCATACAAAGTTCCATTTGCAACCACAACCTGCTCTATTTGCAATTGATCAGTGCTACACAACTCTACTCTTCATCGTCATTTACAGAATCAAGGACACGAGCACATTTGTCTGGTTTAGCTGAACACTTGCAGGCCACCACACAGTTCACGTCAGCAGCAGTACATGAGCATTTCTTTGTGCATTTGCTATTGACACATGTACACTATTGCTTTCCATTCGTCGCTGGAGGATTGTCCATTATGATTGAAACACATTTTTCACCACAACTCTCTCTCTAAAATGATGTAGGGGCGGGTATGTTGGGGTGATTCTGCTGAGCAGCTTTGCAATTGAAAATACGGAAGAGTGCACGCAGCATATGGTAATGAATCTTCCGTTAGAGGAAAGCACCGGAGGTCCCTTGTCGTACTGAATGCATGGGCTCTGGCTTCATCCAGATTGATGTCAAAGTTGCCTTATAGCTTCAGGTAGAAGAGAAGAGCAAATTGTTCAACTTCATCAGACAAGGATACATCATTATCTCCTTACGTCGTCACTACAGTTATTTCTTGTGCAGCAGAAATAACTGCCTTTTTATTATGGCCCGGCCGGAGACAGCACACACTGTTTAATATTCAAAGCACAGTATAAATTGCTGCATTTAAGAAGTTAGCATACTTTCGGTTGATGATTAATCATAACTGCCAGAAGTAACCAGTTCCCAGACACTATAACAATAATTTTCTTACAAACCAAGTCAATTATGTGAATGAGTTTCTTACCTGGAGGTATTTATTGTACGAAATAATGATATATCATTTAAATATGCTTACAATGCAATAATTACACTGCAATCACTGTTCAATATTCCAATACTAGTGTTTGTCTAAACTGCAGCTGTTTACGATTACGCCTACTGATTATGTTTTGTTGCGCCTCTGAGCTCAGGTTCCAGAGGATATAGGCGCCATAGAAGTCAATTATTATTATTATTATTATAAGTTAGTTTATATTGGTGAATCATCAAAACTTACAGTATCAACCGCATTATACACAAACGCCACAGACGTACCACATAACATACTTCTTCATGCCACTGTAACCATGTGTATAATGCGGATGGATATTGTTTAGACATTTCCACCGCCGTTCTCGTTCATCAGATTAAACCCTCCACCCTTCCAAGACTGTCCCCTCCGATGAAGGGACACCTGTTACGAAGTGATATTTTTGGATGGATACATACGTGACTGCAACATACAGTAATTACTGTATAGCTTAACAATGTGAACAAGTGGCCACCCTTCCCTGCCACCTGTGTTGGACAACATAATAAACTGTTTTGATTAATATGCAGTTTTGGTATGTCGTTACAAACATATTACTGGTGTGCTTTTCGCAACATGACGTATATTCTCTTACACATCATTCTACATTTTAGCAGATATACATTTAGAGGGTTTATCATTTGTTTGTAGGGGCGGGGAGTGGAAATGTGTTACAGGGGTGGCGAAACTGAAAAAGAACATAAACTGATCAGACTCACTTACTCTATACAATTATATGAAAGATGAGATGGATGGGAAAGTAAAGTGAGGGATTGAGACGGGTGAGACAGTAACTCGAGGGACTGAGACGGGTGAGACAGTAACTTGAGGGACTGCAACGGGTGAGACAGTAACTTGAGGGACTGAGACGGGTGAGACAGAAACGTGATGGAATGAGACGGGTGAGACAGTAACTTGAGGGACTGAGACGAGTGAGACAGTAACTTGAGGGACTGAGACGCGTGGGACAGTAACTTGAGGGACTGAGACGGGTGAGACAGTAACTTGATGGATTGAGACGGATGAGACAGTAACTCAAGGGACTGAGACGGGTGAGACAGTAACTTGCGGGACTGAGACGGGTTAGACAGTAACTTGAGGGACTGAGACGGATGAGACAGTAACTTGAAGGACTGAAACGGGTGAGACAGTAACTTGACGGACTGAGACGGATGAGACAGTAACTTGACGGACTGAGACGGAGGATAAAGTAACTTGAAGCACAGAGACGGGTGCACATGTGACAGGGATGAGATAAGCAGGAGGAACGTGGACTCAGAAGAGGTTGAACAGTTCATCTGCATGTTGGCGTCATAGTCGTAAGCTAACGGACCTGATGCTGCAAGTAAAGATGTATATGTGTCAAAGCAGGCGACTATCACCTGTATCTGTCTATTCGATGTATGCGATGTATACTAATGAAGGGTTTGCCGCTTGTGGAAGAAGGATGCGGCCCTTGTCGTAACTAAAGAGGTAGACGAGCATGCCCTTCAACAATTGAGAACAACCCTGGTTATACTGGACGTGGATTCAAGTTCATAAAAAGGTTCCAACACTTCAGAGGATATGTACATGAAAAAAAGTGCTGCAATTTAGACAACCGTCCAGGGTCTATGATCCTCACTTGCAAGTGTTTGAGTTAAAATGGGATGTCTTATGGAGTAAGCATAACACGTGAACGTACTGTTTAATCAGTCATTACAGATTGTGATAAGTATTACATTGATTTTTTAAATAAGATCATATCGTGTCTGGAACAACCTTTGGTTAGTAGATTCCTAGGGGGCGCCATCGTTCGCCTATATTCGTCGTGTATCATGTAATAATAACTCTATTTTTATATGGCTAAATTCCCTTCAGTTCAATGCGCAAATACATATACTGTATTCACATTGTCTCCAACCCTTCCGGCCTCCTACCCCTCTCCATTCTTTCCTCTCTCACTCCCTCCTTATCTCCTCCCTCCTTCTCTCCTCTCCCTCTCTTCCTCTCTCCCTCCCTCCGTTCCTCCATCTCAGGTCTATTCGATTCACATTTTACGTTTATTTGTCATATGCCGATATTGAAATATGCATAATTGGGCAAAGTGCCGACATTTAAATTGGCAAATACTTTTTATCAAATTGTCAAATTCACCTTCTTCACACGGTTTTGTTTTTCTTTATACAAAATCACACTTTTTTCAGCAACAGAACTGTTGAGTGAGCTCCAAAAGAGAGATTCCGTCTCATGTCTGCCGCAGACAGAATGGCATCTTTCTTAGAGCGACCGTGGAATACATGAAAGCTCCGTGTACTGCGTACGACCAAACAACATACACATTCTACTAAAAATAACAGACTAAAATATCGTATAACAGACTAAAAAATACCGCTACTAACTTGGATTATTGTAAGCAACATGACTGCACAGCAAATGTTGTTGTAGTCTACATATTTCTCATATTTATCTCGTGATATTAAAGTTGTTCGTGTTTCTTTAGAAGCAATCACCTGTTTGTACTGAATGCAGCATTTAGTAAGCAGAATACGTAGAGAGGGTACTGGGCTTGCACAACCGACATTAGCCACTCACCGAAGGTTCTCCTGACAAATCAGCATTGTTTGTTGAAATTACTTGTACGTTGAAGCAAATCGTTTTATAACCATGTGTAATTTATAATAAACATACATGATCCATCGCAATACATCTTAATAACACAACTTTTAATAATATAAGATTGATAGCCTTGCGCGGTGCGACATGACTGTATGTTGCACTACATCCTTGCATGAAATAAAAACGCTTTTAAGACTACGAAAAACATTGCAGCTAAAGTCAAATACATAATAGTGTATTCCATTTCTGTGTTAAAGCAATTAATGTAAATTTATTTCAGTTCCAAAAGATCCTACTCTAGAATTAGTGAGTCCACAAGATATTTCTTTACATTTCTCTGCAAGGGATATGGCGTAGACACCAGGTAGAAAGGACGAGCGGCTTTTGTTGTATGTTCAGAAATACAAAGTTGGGCGAACGAAATTGCAAAATTCCATAATTGCACTAGGAGGTTTCGAACCCTCATCCCCTCTATCGAATGTCCAAAAGCATTACCACATAGCCACCATGCAATAGTATGATTAATAAAGATAAATAGTGTAATTTAAGAGTACTTAGATTTACTTTTACGCAATACATATATTGAGTAAATGTCAGTATCATTCATATAATCGTCTCGTTTACATGATTAAAACATTAACCGTAATTAAATTTAAATATATGTTTAGTGCAATGAATAATTCCACCTAGGCAACTACAAATGTCATTTAAATTTTAAGAGAATAAAAGGTATTAGTAGTATGTAGAGCTTTTTGAATACGTAAATGGGGCGGGGGGATTTGGAGCGTCCTGATTGGTCGAGAGCAGTCACGTGACCTATGGTGACCTCCCTATAGAGGATGCCATCTTATTTTGTGCTGATACCGTATCCAGGGGGCGCTACTGGTCAATGTCAAGTGTTAAAGGTCACCGACCTTTGCACTGATACGATCGCCAAGGGCGCTACGGGTCCAGGTCATGATCAAAGATCACCGTTACAATTGCCAGTTAGGGTTAGGTTTACGGTTAGTAACCCTAATTATGTCGTCTGTATTGAACCCAAAGACGAACCCTGACCCTAACCCTAACGTAATGAACCCTACTACCCATAACTCGAACTCCCTTTGAATTGTGGTCTCACCCTAAGCACGTGAGTTAGACTCGGTCTGCTATGTGTGCGTCAATCAGGCCAGCTAAACCTAACCCCAAATCAGTGACCATGTTTGCGTAGTTCGGCTCCCGTCAGCCGTCAGGGTCGTTAATAGGGATCAAAGAGGCTAACGAGGAAACGAGAAACGAACACAACACAATATCGTACGAGTGCAAACGTATTTTATTAAACAACACAAACAGCATGATGATACAACAAGGGTAGCGTGTAATATCATTAAGACTACCCCTATATAACGCCTATAACGTCTCGAGTCTGCATAAACACCTCTGTATCTGCACGATACTTACTTTCGATTGGAGCTGCATGTCCTTGAACCGGTTTGAACCGATGCTAATTTTCATACAGAAGGGTTCGGAAAACAAATGAAACTTATGCAACCGTAACGTCCTCCTAGACACGCGTTAGAACAACCATTCGCCTGTAAATGGGCGTGATTCTAGTAAACGGAAACTGCAAAATACATGTTCGCCTTTTATAACAATAAAGAAACACGCGTAGAACTTACCGAAACCACATATTAGACTGCAACGACTTCTCTATGGTAATATACAAATCGTCGATGTTGTACAGCTATGAAATTCGGAGTAGGTGATTGCGTACTGTGTAGTTGCTTATCCCGAAAAAAGGTGACATTGGTCACAAGCTCACATATCCATGCCGAATCCGGTCTTTGGTTGATGGCCCACTGTAACACGTCGGTTTCTCGGATGCTTTGGAGAAACTCATCAAAGTCCTCACTGTTGGTAACGAGAGTGGGTTCGTTTAATTACCTACCGCACATTTCTCTCACACTTATTTCGATCTCACTTTGCCTATACCGCCTCGGACCTACATAAACACCGCCGCATGTCTTGAAAGTTTGTAAGTTGGAAGTTTGCTTCACCGCACATACATATTTTGAAAGTTTGTGTTATGAAAATTTGGAAGTTGGAAGTTTGTGATATGAACAGTTTATGTTATGAAAGTTTGTAAGTTGGAAGTTTCTTCACTGCACACATGTTTTGAAAATTTGTAAGTTGGAAGTTTGTGATGCAAAAAGTTTATGTTTTGAAAGTTTATGTTATGAAAGTTTGTGAGTTGGAAGTTTTCTTCGCTGCACACTCATGTTTTGAAAGTTTGTGTTAGGAAAATTTGTAAGTTAGAAGTTTGTGATGTGAAAATGTATGTTATGAAAGTTTATTAGTTGGAAGTTTGCTTCACCGCACACACATGTTTTGAAAATGTGTAAGTTGGAAGTTTGTGATGTGAACAGTTTATGTTTTGAAAGTTTATGTTATGAAAGTTTGTATGTTGTGGTTAGGGTTAGCTCCAGTCACCCAAGAAAGTAGAAACGGAAGTTATAACAAACTTCCAACTTATAAATATATTGTATGTATGCATGTATGTATGTATGTATGTATGTATGTGTGATAATGTCCTGTTTTATTCAAGTTGTGTGTGACAGCAACTTGCAAACTTTCAACATGCAAACTTCCAATTTGCAAACTTCTAATTGACAAACTTTCAAATCATAACACAACCTTGTGTCACACACAGTGTCTTGTTTTCTTCAAGTTGCTTGTTGTATGTAAGTATGTATGTATGTGTGATAATGTCTTGTTTTGTGCAGTTTGTGTGTGACAGTGTCTTGTTTTATTCAAGTTGTGTGTGACACCAACTTGCAAACTTTCAAACTCGCAAACTATAAATTTTCAAATCATAGCACAAATTGTATCAGCGCAAAGGTCCGTGATCTTTAATCTTGACCTTGACCCTTAGCGCCCGTGGAGATCACATCAGCGCAAAAAGACGGTGATCTTTAACTTTTGACCTTTGACCTTGACCTGTAGCGCCCTTGGCGGCCGTATCAGCGCAAAACAAGATGGCAATCTCCATAGAGAGGAGACCCGTAGCGGCCCTTGGCGATCGTATCAGTGCAAAGGTTGGTGACCTTTGACCTTTGACCTTGACCCGTAGCGCACCTGGCTATTGTATCAGCACAAAACAAGATGGCAGCCTCCATTGGGAGGTCACGTGATATACAAATGAGGCGTGACGTCATAGGTCACGTGACTTCTCTCGACCAATCAGAACGTTCCAAATCTCCCTCCCCATTTACGTATTCAAAAAGCTCCACATACTACTGGTGTTCGAGACAACAATGTGCTGGATTCATGATTTCGCATTGGTGAAGTCATGGACTTTGATTTATTATTATTTATTTTGAAAGAAAGTTGCAGTGATGTTGTCCCTTCATCGGAGGGGGCAGTCTTGGAAGGGTGAAGGGTTCATCTGATCAACTGGAACTGTGGTAGAAATACCCGTCTCCATTTACACATGAATTCAGTGGCCTGAAAAAGTACGTTATTTTATCCTTCTATGATGTTTCTGCATAATCCGATTGATGCAGTAAGTTTTGATGGATCACCAATATCAAAATAACTTAAGTGCTTAAAAGCTGCAATTTAGAAACAAAAATGGTATTGGACTACTGAAAAGTGATTGCAGTATAATTATTGTATTTATACATAATTATTTTAAATGATACATATTTAGTGCATTACATACCTGTAGGTAAGAACCTCATTTAAATAATTGACTTGGTTTGCAAGAAAATTGACGTTATCGTGTCTTGAAACTTGTTACTCCAGACAGTTCTGATTAATCATCGACCGAAACTATGGTAAATGCTTAAATGCAGCAATTTATATTGATATTTGAATATGAAACTGCGAAAATATTGCAATTTAAAAATAATTACATTTAAATGCAAACTTAATGTTGTCAATATATCCAGCTACCATCAGTCAAATTCAAATAGTAATTTCAGTTAAATAGAAAAAAAACAGTATTGGGACCCGATATAGTGCATTCATGATGCCGCATTAGAGAGTTTATGGAGATTTATTTTTCATTACATACTTTTTTAAAGCTATTGTGGTATACAGGAACTAATTTTTCAGGGGAACGATCCACGTAAGGAATAATTATTTGCATCGATCTTTAAAATTACCCTCTAAGTGTCAATGACAACAATGTATTACGTTGACGAATATAACAAATGACGGCGAATGGGGATTATTTATTTAAGGTGCTATATTATACATGTAGTTTGGCAGGCATGCAATGACGACTTTGATGTGGTTATTATGGTTACAGTTGTTGCATCTATTGGTGTTGCACGATCACATTGGTCGTCATATTGGAACTATTTCAGGTAATTTATGGGAATATCTTATTAACGGCCAGCATTTAATATCGCATCTTTATCGTTTTGCACATGCACATATAATTGCGGTCTGAACAATGTTATCGCTGTTATTTATCATGTTTGATTAGCGGTATTTTTAACTGTAGCAGCAGATAAACAAACAACTATTCTCTTTCAGGTGTGTATAGCGTAAGTGCGGCACTTTCTGCTCTTATCGAGAGTATATGTGCGGCCACTGCAGGTGTTTGGATTCCTGGGGTGTGGTGGAGTAAACATAACATTTAAACGTACAAAATAATGTGTCATTAAATGTTTTGATAATAATACACTGATTCTTAATATAAAATATTTTGGTTCATTGAATATTTCGATCATGACTATATGATGAGTATATTGTTACGGGGCGCCACAGTCCGCCTTTGTCCCTCATGTGTGAATCCTATGATCCTATAAAATAATTTTATTTTTACACAACGCAATATCCTTAAAAGTTCAATGCGTATACTGAACTTACGTTGTATCCTTCCTTACCTTCCGCCTCCTCTTCCTCCTTATTTCAGCCACTGAAGTGTTGAGTGAGCTCCAGCAGAGAGATTCCGTCTTAAGTCTGCCGTAGACAGCATGACACCTGTCTCGGAGCGGCCGTGGAGTACATGAAAGGGCTGTGTACTTCGTACGACCAAACAACGTACAACTTCTACTAAAGTCGTATAACTGACAAAGTGATTGCAGCACTTATTAAACAAAATACGTACACAGGGTACTGGGCTTGTACAGCGGACATTAGGCACACAACGAATGTTCTCCTGTCAAGTCAACATTGTTTCTGGACATTACTTGTACATTGAAACAACATATTTTATTATTGCGTGTAGTTTATAACGGAGCAACTTACCAACAAAGTACATGCCCAAAAATGGCAGTACATCGTAATAATACAATATTGAATAGCACATGCTGGATAGCCTTGCGCGGAGCGACATGGTCGTATTTGCATTACATCCGTACAAAGCAGCGTATTTCATGCAGTGTATGTAGCTAATTACCAACATAAAGTAGTTTAACTTGTAAAATGTTGCAACGAAAACGGACATCAAAATACATGACAGTGTAATCAGTTTGTGTGCAGATCCAAAAGATCCTCGACCTAGTAACAATAATGTTTGTGGCAACCGAATACACATAAAAACACACACGCACGCAAGCACATACGCACGCACACACGCACACACGTGCATAACATATAATAACATAATATAATAAAAGTATATATAATAATGTAATGTACATGAATAAAACATTAACTATAATTTCATTTAAACACCTCCATCTATGCAACTACAATTTAATTTAAGTCATAATTTATTTAAGAAAACAAGCGTTGTCCATGTGCTGGATTTATAATTTCGCATTGGCGAAGTTGTGGACATTTATTTAATGTTAATAACTGTGTAAGAATGTTGCAATTATAGTGTACTTTAGCTAAAGTTCAGCGATTTGCTAAGTTAAACATCAATGTATTATGACAGCAAGCGGGGAAGTTGGCTACATATTCACGGTACGATATTACACAATAGTATTGGACGATAAGAACCATTAATCTAGGCGGCGCACGTACCTGCTGTGTTACTGTCTTTGTGGACGGTGACACGGATGACACGGTGCCTCGTTTGATTAGACATTTTGATGGCTAATGCACGTGCCGCGAACAAATAATAATATAGATGCCAATTCGTTTGGTGGTATGTAAATTAGGTGATATACATAATCGTTTGAAATCACAACACAATTATGTCCGCCACTAAATACAGTCAGATACACGAAAAATAGCGCGAAATAACAGGAATGTTCTGAAAAAAACTGTGATCAGTGATTGTGATGTGAAAACAACCTTGCAGTATACAGGTAAAACATTACATAAACTGAACTATTATTGATTTTTGTCGTGGCAACGCGGAAGTTTACCTTTCTAAGTTGCCACTTTTGTTGGAAAATGCCAATTTGGAAAATATAATAGGTATTATGCAGTAATTCAACTTGGACGAAATAATGCTCAATTGTTTGACGTGCATTCACTTCAACGTCATTTTGAGTCCATTATTCCGGAGATTCGTGTTAAAAAATCAACGGCTTAATAGAATCAAATTGTTGTAGCCCGAAGTTTAGCGGATTATACTGTATCGCTTAAGTAACTATATATATAAAATAGCGTGACAATGTAATACAACTCGTTGAAATTAGTGCATCGGTCTTGTTCTATTGTTTACATGTCCGCATGAAACATGCATTAATTGGAGAGACTGACATTAAGTAGTTGGCAGAATCATTATTCCAGTCAATCACATTAAAAAAAATTACTTATGCTGAAGGGGTGACGGCGGGTAAGAACCTGTCCAGACGCCTGACATTATTCACATAGATGCAACGTAGTGATAAATGCAGCACAAATTAGCGGAAGGTAGTTTTAGTTGAGCCACACATGTTTCGCGGGAAACTACAGCAGCGACAGTTACATCACAGTGATTGAACATGTTATTATAACACGATTGAAATATAATAGGTTACATTTGTCACAACGGTCAGAACATGTGAGATAAAATAATGTTTTTTGACGTTTTTCGAAACGTTTGGTAATTGTGATTAATGTCTGCTGGTGTGTAAACTATCAACGCACTTGAGCAGACTTTATTGTTTGTGCACCTACAAATGGCTTAACAATGCACTTAGAAGATTATTATCTACATCATTTCGCACATTAATGAGAAGTTAATTAATTAAGCTTAATTGTAGAAACGGGGCTAGTTGAGCCACCCAAGGCCCAAGGGAGGAGTAGATGAGCGGCGGCTAAAAAAGACAAGTGTTCTTTACCCCACAATACACAAAGGAATTCATTTTTCCGAGCAAATTGGGACATCGGATAATTACAAGGCAACATATTTGCAGTTAGTTACATTGGTTGTGGTTGGCTTATAAATCTATATTAAATAAGTGTGTCGACTTATTAATTAAGCGTGTAGACTTGTCAGAGACGTGTTGTACCCACTGGGTAGATGTGTTGGTTGAGTTGTTACGAATTTATAGAAGGCCTACGCCAATTATGCAAATAAAGCATTTACGCGACTTACGCTACGTTGTGGCTGAACCCCACACCATGTGTTAGTTGAGCCAGCTTACCTACCCTATTTGAATCAGCTATATATAATTATCTATGCATGCTATATATACTATCTTGATATAAAATGATCTACTAATATTCATACTTTGTGTGAGTAAAAACAATTTTGACTTATGAATTACGATTGCGCCATAGACATCAAAAATACTAAAAAAACTAACACTACCTTCCCCCTTCCTCTCGTATATCGTCTAGCAATATGTACATATAGCGTAATGGCGTATGTGTGGATGACCTTGTAACACGTGGTAGTTGTTTCACTGAAATAACCTACGTGATTATTCCGCACAACATCTCAGTATCGTAGTGGCGGTGTTTTGAATGTTAAGTTGTAGGACAACATAAATTTGAAGTATGTGAGATTGTTGTCTGATAATTTGAAATTCTTTATTTTGTTGCATCTAATTATCCGTTAGCATGGGTTGTAACATAATAAACTCTCTATTATACGACTGCGATATATGCTTCAATGCTATGTTTGTGCAATCATTACAATAATGAAGACTTCGGCAGTTCAATGACCGGGGTGTTAATGCTATTATTAATGTTGTGCTATTGCATTTCGTCTACTTCTAAATATGTGTATCTGAGAGTTGAAGTGTGTAAGGTACGTTTTATGTTGTTGTGTCCTGTTTGCACCCAATTAATGTGGGTTGCAGACAGAGTAAACACTTTTTCACAGGACTCGACACAGATTCCATAGTTGTGTTTCGTTTGTTTACGATATTGCTGGGTCACGCGTGTGTGTTTATTAACTTGTTCAACGTCTAATCCATCCTACTGTTCTCTGACTGGGAAGCAATTAGGTCTACTCACAATACACACATATATTGGCGCATGATGACCGAACTGTCGATGATTTACCTCATGTTTGATTAGCGGTAGTGTTAATTGTAGCAGCAGATAAACAAACAACTATTCTCTTTCAGGTGTGTATCGCGTAAGTGCGGCACTTTCTGCGTCCAGTGTAACTGGGGGTGTCCTCAATTGTAGAAGGGCTCATCTACCTTATTCTTTTGTTCTACCTCTTCTCACAGAAGAGGCAGAATTCTTCATTATTGTGCATACCGCGAATAGACAGGTAGAAGCAACAGTCCCCTGCGTTGACACACACAGACATCAATACTTGCAGCATCGGATCCGTTAACGTATGGCTATGATGCAAAGATGCGGTCAAGTTATTTTTCATTCACAAACAAATGTTACATACTCAGTATAAAAAACAAAACTGACTTCTACAGTTTGAATAATGCCATCCTGGAACGAGTAAACAGCAACCAATACCTTGGCCTCACCATTTCAGACGACCTTAAATGGCACTAACATATATCAACCGTCACAAAAAAACAAACTCCACTCCCGGTTCTCTTACCATAACCATCTCCACATGCATCTCATTGATACCTGGTGCTCTTCCCTTCTTCATCCCTTTCATCCCGGTTTGCATCTCTGTATCCATAATATCAGTTAACTCCACTTTCTCCTCTACATACGATGGTAATTCCAGATCGTTTTTATTTCTTTCCTGCTTCAGTAGCTCCTTGAAGTAGATGTCCCAGACCTTCAGCACTGCCTCTTGTTCTGTCACCAACTTCCCATTTCTATCCTTGATCACCGTCCCACCCTTCACGTCCTTAATATGTTCATCCCTGTCTCGAGCCATGTTGTATATCATCTTATTAAACCTTTCTTGCACGACAAACGTGAAATAGTTTGGAAAGTTGTACTACCCATAAGTAACAGGAGAGCCTGGTTCGAATCCTGGATGGTTTGAAATTTAGTGTCGCATTGTTTTCAATAATACTAACTGAACTGAATTTGTGTTCATTAAACATTTCAACAAAGAGTATACGTAGAACAACATCATGAATGAAATGTTGAAAGGAAAATGCATTTGTAGCCACTCATACATCATTTCCCATTTCACCGTATATACAAAATATTAAAAACAATTCGTATCAAAATGCATAATTACTGATTCTTGGTGAGTTATTTGTATCTGAACAATACGGATATTTCTTGGAAAACGTGTGATGTAACACCAGTACTGCCACAAACAGGCAAGTAGATGGTCGTACGCACGTACGCACGTCCTTCCACGTCAATATGATAAGACAAATGTTTCCATTCAGTTGCTATGCAAATATTTTAAAAAACCCAACCAACCCCAAGAAACTGAATGGTCCATCGCTAATCTGGCTATCATCCATCATGAAATGCAAGCCCGAATCAGACAAATGATGCCCGGCTCCATCTGCACTCACTCCAAATGAAAAAATGTTATCTAGGCTATTGTGTATGTCAGCAAAAAGCAACTCTAGAAATGTGATGGACACAATTCAGCAGATCGCCGTATGGCAGGCACAAAGCTATCGACTATTCTGAGCAATAATTTGAGGTGTTGGCCTTGCCGTCGGCTTTGTGGACTGTTTAGTCCAAGGTTTGCAAGCATAGTGGACACACACCACTCGTGCCTTGAACGATAGTCGCTAAGGATGAAACGGGCGGCGCGATGTTGAATTCGCTCAAGCCGATTTATGTAGCCATGGTGGTACGGGTCCCCCACAATGGATCTATATTCCAGGATAAAGCGCACAAGGACAATGTATGCTCTCATTTTGCTGTTGACAAAGAGGCAAC
The DNA here is from genome assembly GCA_033239005.1 of Lamellibrachia satsuma. Lineage (NCBI taxonomy): Eukaryota > Metazoa > Annelida > Polychaeta > Sabellida > Siboglinidae > Lamellibrachia > Lamellibrachia satsuma. Next base: position 7,185,129 of record BSQZ01000021.1, on the reverse strand, counting down.
TGAATACATGTTTGAGGCAAGGTAAAGTACCAGAGGAATGGCGGACAGGGCTAATTATTCCAATATGGAAGAGGAAGGGAGATGTGCACGACCCAGGGAAATACCGAGGCATCAGACTTCTAAGTCACATCATGAAGCTGCTAGAGAGGATCCTGGATGGCAAAGAACAACACGGGTTTAGACAGGGCAGAGGGACAACTGATGGGATGTTTGCATTACGACAGCTGGTAGAGAAGTGGTTGGAGATGCAAGGGAGAATGGCAGTGGGATTTGTGGACCTAGAGAAGGCCTATGACACAGTCCCATGCGAGATGGTGATGGCAACAGTGAGATGGATGGGAGTGCCAGAAGCAGAAGCCAGGATGGTGGAAGCAATGTATGAGAGAACAAAAGGAAGAGTTGTGATTGGATATGGGTTGTCGGAAGAGTTCCCAGTTAACATCGGTTTGAGGCAAGTAAGTGCCCTTGGCCCTTTACTGTTTATCATGGTGATGGTATTAATCAGCACAAACATCATCACGAAGGATGTTCTCAGGAAGATTATATATACATACGACCTGGCCATAATAGCAGAAAGCAAACAAGACCTACAGGAAGTGTTGGAGGAATGGAAGGGGGTGTTCGAGAAGCACGGACTGAGAATGAGCCTGGGGAAGACAGAAGTAATGTGGGTTGGAATCCAGAGAGAGGAGTAGAACATCGGGTTGGATGGTAAGGAAATCAATAAACTCTGTGCGGCTCAATGCCGATGCCGATTATGGACGTGACTTCCATACTCTCGCCGATCACATGATACAGTTATGACATTTCAACAATTATCACTTCAACTAATGCTACACCAAATATTCCGTAATTTAATAGTTGTCTGATGATCACAATAAAATACATACAACGGTTGCATAAACGAGCTAGACTGTTGCTGTGAATACGAAAAATTCGAATTGCGGAGCTGCAACACTTTATTTAATTGGTATTATCAAATTATCTTATTAAGAAGAAAGTTGCAATGTAGTTACATAAATCTCGCGAGGGCTAACATTGACCTATAGTCAAAAAGCCACAAGTTTTTGTTTTCAGATAAAAACCGTGTTATTTCGTGCTACAATGATAATACAATAATATGTTTCGTGTATTTGAATCTAATAAGCCCGGACGTAAAGCAAAGGTGCTAAGTTGTGCATTTTAACACAACGCCAATAGGAAATTATTATCTCCCAGCCATTTTAATTTTATTAAACGACTGGTTGTGTTATCCGTGATTTTGTTAAGAGGAGTGCGTTGTTGTTTGGTTCAGTCAAATAGCAAAGTTAATGTGCACGACATTTCCCACAAACAACGTCTTAGTTGAGAGGTCAATATTGTAAAATATGATGCTACTTTAAACGATGCTGTACATTATCTAAATGACATACCACCAACTGCAATGGCCGTTCTTGCAAACACACGCATCCATCAAAATGTCACATCAACCGCCGCGGCGTACCATCCAAGTCACCGTTCACTATGACAGAAAAACAGCGAGTACGTGCGCAACATCGATTATAGGTTCTTACCGAAGATGCTATTTTAAACAGCAGTTTCCAAGATTATGACAATTAACGAATTTTGGTTTTCTGCGCAAATTGGTCATATAGATTGTAATGTTAACGTTAATTTATCCATACGTTGTAAACACAAAATAATATTTTAATACGAAATTGCTATGACATTGGTTTAATATACAAAACAAATCAGTTCTTATATAGCGCAGTATTCAGTAAGTAGGAACGTTAAAAGCGTTTTACACTCCACCCCCTGGCATACCATACACTCCACCCCCTGGCAGACCTTACACTCCAACTCCAGGAATACCTTACACTCCACCCCCTGGCAGACCTTACACTCAACCCTGGCAGAATTTATACTCCACCACTTGACAAACCTTACACTTCACCCTTGACAGACCTCACATTCCACCCCCTGGCAAACCTGTTCCTTCCACCACCAACTTGACTTCTCAAGGAAGCAATCAGCCACGCTGAAGATACTGCGCGAAAGGCATTTTTACACCACCGTATATTGTCAGGTACTCGCTTATGCAGCAGCGTGAAATGGGACGACGTGTAGCAAAGAAAATTCCCCAATTAGAACGTGAGCAACCGCTTTTTATAAAGCCAATTGAGGACTTTATGGTATCTCCCTTAATAAATATAACTGAAATTATAACCAATGGCAATTATATCATGAATGCTGTCATCATGCATTGATGAGACTTACAGTAGATATCATATATCATGTTGACCAAATCAAATAAAGGACTGGGTGTCAGAGAGTATTTGTTTGAGTTCATCATGACTGAACACATGGGTAAGAACTAATTAACCATTACTACAGGATCAACAATACATTATGTATGATTAATACTATTTTGATTGAAGGAAGCGTATATGTATTAGAAAATACAAAAACAAGTAAAAATAAATGAGGGCATATGTTAAAAATTGCCCACTAGTAAACTCCAGAAATTTTTTTAAATAAATGTTCTCAATGGACAGACAACGTGTGGTGTAACATCTGTGGTGCAAAACCGTTAAATGTAGAGGGCTTTATTGCAATAATGTATCATGGTGTTTCGACTTAATGTGGTGGGTGTGACATTTATTTAGGTGAGGTGACTAAAACACAAAACGCAAGACCATTGGTTATTCATGTGCAACTGAGTCGCATGCCATCGCATTTATGAAGGAGTTGTGCACAATGTAAAGTATTCATAGTTCAACAGCACAGACATACAAATGATCAATATCCAGGTACATGGCAATTTGACATGTTAAGTAATCACAATATTATAATAATATATTGTTTGTTCTTATATTATCTTGTTTTTAATAATCAGTTTGTTCATACTGAGTAATACCTTAGGATATAATGTTTCAATATAATATAGCTTGGAACTTTTATTCCAATTGTATACGTTCGATCGCCTCTCGTCGACATCCAAGAAAACTTTCAGATTTACTTGAACATAGCAGCATGTATACTATAACACAGTTTGTAGTTGTGATTTTTGTTCCCTCGGTTTCGTATGCATGTGGCAGAACAAGTATTCGAAATTCAGCCGGTTTTGGGAACTGTCATGCGATAAGTCAAATGTCAGCACAATTTCATTCGTACGAACGCGTCGTGAAACCAATCCGTGCATAACAAAGTATATTAAAATGTGTCCGGTAAAACCACGCATAGCTCATATATATATATGAAGGTAAATAGCAGTATATGTTTATTTAAGACACACATTTAAGTGTATGCATACAAGCATACATGCATGCTTACATGCATGTGTGCATGAGTTCATACATACATACATACATGCATACGTGCATACATACATACATACATACATACATACATACATACATACATACATACATACATACATACATACATACATACATGCATGCATGCATGCATAAATACATACATACATACATACATACATGCATGCATACATACATGCATACATACACACATATACATACATACATACATGCATACATGCATGCATACATACATACATACATACATACATACATACATACATACATACATGCATGCATGCATACATACATACATACATACATACATACATACATACATATATACATACATACATGCATGCATACATACATACATACATACATACATACATACATACATACATACATACATACATACATACATACATGCATGCACACACATTCAAAGATTCACGCACGCTACCACGCACGCACAGGCATACGCACGCACAAACGTACACACACGACACGAACTCAATATTGTTAGCCTTGTTTCGCAGGTGAAAATTGTACAAATCAAATGGCGAATGTACGTGGAATGCTGATGCTCAGCCTCGTGTGTTTGCTGTTGTGTCCGGTAAAGTGGAAAGTGTTATTCCATATGTTTAGAAATACGTCATTATGCACATTTGTTTTAAAGTACATATGTTTCAGCACCTGCTCAGTATATTTACCAGCTTGTTAGGGAATGTGTTTTATATTAGGGAATGTCTAGTAAAGCATTTGCGAGGATCGCAGTATAATCAGCATTTGCCACATTTGCGTATCCTTTGTTCTTAATCTTATACTATTTATATAACTAAATAAATGCATTTTCAAAACGTGCAGTGCGAGTGCCTATTATATCACATAGTATTCTCGTTGTTTAGATGTTCGAGGGTTGCAGTAAAACTAAGTAAATGACGTAAACAAAGTTAGTTGATTAGCATCAGTCACACATAATATATGTGACACTTGCGACACACACGCTTTGTCGTCAGCGATAATTAACGGAAGCCCTTATGGTGTCGCATGATCACTATGGTGATCATATTACCACTATTTCGGGTAAATTGTGGAAATGTCATATTAACTGCCTCCATTTAAATCGCATCAACATATTTTTATGCTACAAACACGTTGTCCTCATTTTTCCCACACATATATAATTGCGCTGAACAATTGTATTACTGGTGTTTATCATGTTTGGTTAGCGGTTGTGTTAACTGTAGCAGCAGATAGACGGGCAACTATTGGTGTATTGTGTTGTCTTTCAGTTGTAGCACGCTTGAGGTGCTGTCTTGGAGGGACTGTGTGGCGCGACTGCATGTGTTTCGCTTCACGTAGTTTACAGCTCAGTACAGTAAGCATCAACTTTGAACGTACTGCTTAGTGAGTCATTACATATTTTGATAAGTATTATATTGTTTTTTGTCAATCAGATATTTCGGTTCATTGATTGTTCCGATCATATCTTGTATGGAACCACCCACGTTTAGTAGATTGCTAGGGGCCGCCATAGTCTGCCTCTTTCCGTCATGTATGAACCATATTATGTAATAATAACTTTAGTGTTATATAGCGCAATTTCTTCCAGTTCAATACGCAAATACATATACTGTATTGACGTTGTCTCCGTCCCTTCGTTCCTCCTCCTTCTCTCGAATCCTCCCTCTCTCACACCTTCCCTCTCTCTCTCCTCACTCCCTCTCCCTACGTCACTCCGTCCGTTCCTCCATCCCAGGTCACAATTGATGTGTATTTGTCATATGCCGATATTGAAAATTTGCCAAATTGGGCAAAATGCCGATATTTAATTTGCTAAATACTATTTCTCAAATTGTCAAATTATCTCTCTTCCCACGGTGTTGCTATTTTATAGAAAATCACATTTTTTATTTCAGCCACTGCAGTGTTGATTGAGCTCCAGCAGCAAGTCTGCCGCAGACAGCATGGCACCTGTCTTACAGCGACCGTAGAGTACATTTAAGCGCCGTGTACGACCAAACAACGTACAGCTTCTACTAATATCGTATAACTGACTCAAAGATACCGCTACTAACTAGTACTATTCTCACCAACATGACTTCATAGCGAAAACAGTTGTAATGATTTTTTCGAAACGATGCATATCCATATTTTTCTCGTCATATTAAAATTTCTTTCACTGACTAGTGTTCGTGTTTCTTTAGAATCATTCACCTGTTTGTCATGAATGCAGCACTTAGTAAGCAATATACGTACACAGGGTGCTGGGTCTTCACAACCGACATTATACACTCCCGAAAGTTCTCCTGACAAGTCAGCATTACTTATTTGCATTACTTGTACATTGAACAAAGCGTGTTATTACCATGTGTAGTTCATAATAGAACAACATACACGAAACGTGGCAATAAATCTTAGTAATATAATATTTAGTAACATAAGCTGGACAGCCTGTCGCTGTGCGATATAGCTGTATGTTGCATTACATTTTTGCATGAATTAGAAACGCTTTTAAAACTATGAAAAATGTTGCAGCTAAAAGTCAAATACATAATAGTGTAATAATTTGCTGTATTAAAACAATTGATATATTTATTTCAGTTCCAAAAGGTTCTATTCTAGAATTAGTGAGTCCACAATATATTTGTTTCCATTTCTCTGCATGGGTTGGCATGCTGGATTCATTATTTAGCATTGGTGAAGTCATGGACGTTGATTTATTATTATTTACTTTGAACAAAAGTTGCAGTGAAGGTGTCCCTTCATCGGAGGGGGGCAGTCTTGGAAAGGTGGAGGGTTCATCTGATCAACGGGAACTATGGTAGAACTATACATCTACACTGTAACGTAAAAATTTACACATGGATTCAATGGCCTGAAGAAGCATGTTATGACATTAATCTCTGACGTTTTTGTATAATGCTATTGATGCAGTAAGTTTTGATGAATCGCTAACACTAAAATAACTTAAAACTGGTATTGGGATATTGAAAAGTGGTTGCAGTGTAATAGTTGCGTTTAAGCATAAGCATATTTTTAATTATATATATATATATATATATATATATATATTGTACAATAAATACATCCAGGTAAGAAACTCACTTAAATAATTGACTAGGTTTGTAAGATGATTGTCGTTATGGTGTATTGGAACTAATTACTCCTTTCAACTCTGATTAATCATCAACCTAAGACACCTTTAGTGCTGATATACAGCAATTTATACTGGTATTTGAAGTGGAGTATTAATCTGATCAACGAGAACTGTGGTAGAAATATCCATCTGCGCTATAACGTAAACCGTTGCACGTGGTTACAATGGCCTGAAGACGTAGGTTGTGTTATCCGTCTCTGACATTTCTGTATAATGTGGATGATGTAAGTTTTGAGGAATCACCGACAATAAAATAACTTAAATGATGCAGTTTATAAAAAAAACTGATATTCGGTTACTGAACAGTGAATGCAATGTAACTGTTGCATTTTAAGGATAACTATTTTACATGATTACATTTATTACAATAAATACATCCAGCAATTTAACTAAGTGACTTGGTTTGTATGAAAATTGCCCATGTAGTGCAAGGAACTGGTTACTCCTGTTAGTTCTGATTAATCATCAACCTAAGGAACGCTAAATGCTGAAATACAGCAATTTATACTGGTAATCTCATTTAAAAAAACAAGAACTTGGTAGCAATATGTTGCATTCATGATGCTGCATTGGGTAATGTGTGGATATTTATTTGTTATTACATTGTTTATAAAAAAAATGTTATTATGGCATCTAGGAACTGATTTTCAGAAGTACGACCAACGTAAAATATAAATAATTGCAAAATTACCCTCTCGGTGCCATTGGAAACAATGTGTTACGTTGCAAACTGCAACAGAATATTCACGGTTTACGAGTGTCATTTGACAACTTATGACTAGACATTAGTTATATTTATACTTATAGCACATACACTGAACATGTAACACCCAGCTCACACCCTATACACCACTGACTATATATTATTTATAGCTATGATGATAGCATAGACACTGAGCATGTAATACCCAGCTCATAACTTATCCACCAATGACTAGATATCATTTATAACTATGTTTCACAGACACTGAGTGGTAAAATTCACCTGATATATTCCTTGGTCTGACACTATATGAATAGTCAACATAATAATATGCAACTGTACGCTACTTCAAGATCACATCAAACCAACTGAGCTATTCCCAGGCTACTAGGTCACAACATGATACTGACTCTGGTGTTAGGACCTCACTCAAAGTGTCAGCTGACCAGTATTGGCATATAGTTTCAGAAGTGAAAATAGGGCATAACTTGGAATGTCCCTTTCTGGCAAAATTTTCTGTAGCTATGCGATGCATGCCACATGCCGAATCTGAGCAGATTTGTTTCCGACTTTCTTTGTCTAAAAACTAATTTCGCTAACGGATGACAGGGAGTACATTGAATGGTGTGCTTACTGTACATTTTAAGGTAAAGGAAAACGACTACTCATTTATTCCCTCAGCAAGAATTACAGAGAAAGCCAGGCACCCTACAACAGATTAATAATAACAATGTGATTCAGATTAATTGACGAGTTGATGTTGACCACTCATTGGTTTGATGTGATCTTGAAGTAGCGTAACGTTACATGTTATCATGTTAAGTGTTCACAGAGTGTCATACCAAGGAATATATGAGGTGAATGTTATATGCTCTGGTTCTGTACTAGAATTATAGTAATACATTATATATAATAATTAGTGGATAGGTTGAGCTGAATGTTACATGTTCAATGTCTGTACTAAAGTTATAGTAAGTTATAAATGATATCATGTCATTAGTGGATATGATTTATGCTGAATATTACCACCTCAGGGTCTGCCCTAGAATTACCATCACATTTTGTATCTATAGGCATTAGGGTGATAATGTATGGTCACTGAGTGTGAACTAGACTTGTGGATTGTGCTGTTTGTACTTATTTGTTATTTCAGTGTATCATTATTGCATGTATGTGCTACTTGTACTACACTTTTTTGTATGTACACATTTTATGGAATGCACTTTTTTATGTTGTCATAAATAGTTATTATGCGTAATACATTGCATATAAATAGCCAATAAATGCAAAAATGAATGAACCTTTGTATTTTGTTCGTATTTTATTTGTTGTGTATATAAAACCATGTATGCTAACTAAAATTTGTGTCGCGATATTTATGTAAGTTGATAGTTATATGTATTTTATATAATTTTGCACTCTTCGAAATTGATTTTAGGAAATAGCAGGATATTTTTCGACATCAATTGGGCATCCCTGATATTCAACATTCCTACGGTTTTGATTAAGCATCCTAACAAACGCAACTACTATCCCAGAAAAAAACCCTGATATGACAATGAGGGCATATCAAGGACACGTAACCCATTATGTTCACCTTGTTGTACTAACGAACCGTGTGTAAGCTGTCAAACAGGTAAAGCCAGATACAGCAGAGGAGGCTCCATTCTAGACCGTCCGAAACACGTGCCCGTTGATAGCAGTCGGCGGTTGCAACAGCAAAAATGAGTCGGACTGCTACTGTCAATAGTACAATCGAGCCAAATATGTATTTCCTTCATAACAAGCAGGCTTCGTATCACCGTCGTCTAAACGTCACCCTTTGTGAATAATGTGTGTCAACTGAATATTTAACTGGCATCAACCACCATTTCCCTTTAGACATGTTAGGGTAACAAAACCGTGCACCTACCGTCTCGAGTCAGCAACCAATATGACTTCGCCTAGCACCAAGCCCCAGACACAACACTTCTATTGCCGCAGCAATGGCCATCACACCACAGCCAATCGTGTTGCCCTCACTGGAGGGTTCATTTGATCAACGAGAACTGTGGTATAAATATCCATCTACATTATAACGTAAACGTCTACATATGGTTACGGTGGCCCCAAAAGACTTTATGTTATTCGTGTTCCTGTATAATGCGGGTGATGAAAAACATTTTGATGAATTATCAACAATAAAATAACTTAAATGCTTAAATGCAGCAGTTTAGAAATACTTATAATAATATATTTTATTTGGTATAGCGCCTGATCAAAAATTGCTCGTGGCGCTTCACAACATATTAAAATACATAGCATAGTGTAGAATTGCAAAATCTACAAATAAATGTATTTAAAATATTACTAGTAATATGAATTATTTTAAATAAATACAGCAATAAAATAGTGCAGAATTGCTAAATAAGGAAATAACTAAATAAATGCATTAGCTGCTAATAATAAGAACTATAAATAAAAATATATAGCACCATAATTATATAGCAACAATACTAATAAATAAATAAATGTATTTGTATGATTAATAATAATAATACATAATTTAATAATTTAGTAAAATATTTCTTATAATAGTTTAAGTGATAACATATATTTGTGAAATTATGTTAACTATCATGAATCAGATTACTGGAATAGTCATACTTAATTTGCTATGAGTAGCGGACAATGTTCATCTGGAATATGGACCCTACGATAATGTGCGATACGAAATATATGTGTATTTAGTTGACAGTTGAACCTGGCGAGAGTGTCACAGCTTTTAATAAAGTTAGGTAAAGTGTTCCACAGAGACGCCGCAGCCAGTATTACTATTGCATATATATTATACACAAACGTATTGTAGACATATATTAGGAAACAGGTTTTGTTAATTATTAGTCAGAGGGAGTATTTTAGAGTAAGTTAGTTTCGGATTCTGTCAGGGAATTCAGCGAGCGTTAATAGGGGTGTTTACAATTCGAAAAATTAGATAACATAGTGAATAGTCAGTAACAGTGAATATTGGTTAGAATAAGTATTAGTATTATACATATATTGTTCACCAACTTCTTGTAGACATATATTAAGAAACCGTTGTTGTTAACAGAGGTAGTATTTTTTTTTCCCGGATTCAAACTCAACGAGTGATAAAAGGGAGTTTGTTTACAAGTCATTCAACCCGTGCATCGAGCTATCGTTTACATTAGCTAATATATATATATATATATAAGATAAAGTGATTTATTTACTTAAATTACATACATAAGGTAATATCTGACATAGTGGTAGTCAACGTTTTCGGTAAAAAGGAATTAACAGCAGGACTTTAGCGTAGATTAGTACACACTCACTTCGTTGTTTTGTTACACAGTGTTCTCCGTATTCGCTAGGTGGCAGGATTTTTAGCCTAAAGTGTTCTTTTGATCACAAAAACAGCCTTATTCAAGGCTAACGTAGCACACTAATTAAAACTAAATTGTATGATGGCCCCGTGCAAACGACAGTTAAAGGCCACAAGGCACGTAATTTGTGGCAGTTGTAGTAACTGGGTAGATTTCGTCAAGTCTGGGTGCGAAAAGTCCTGGGCTGAGGTCCAGGCAGATAGTTTTAATTTTGAGTGTAGGGGATGCGCAAGGATGAAGGAAATAGAGGTGGAGTTGAAAGAGCTGAGACTGCTCGTTGTGGCAATGGTGGGAAGGAAAAGGGGAGTTGTGCCAGTAGTTCCGGTGAGGGAACAGTAGACGATAAAGTGGGGAAAGACACAAGAGATGCTAGGGAGAGCTCACCTCAGCCTGGGAGGAAGCTGAGAGGAGGGAAGGTGACAGGTCATAGGGAGACAGGACGTAAGGAGACGGGAAGGAAAGGAACGGGAGGGAAGACAACCGGGGTGAAGGAGAGGGGAGTAGGGGAGACAGGAGGGAAGGAGAAGGGAGTGGGGGAGACGGGAGGGAAGACAACCGGGGTGAAGGAGAGGGGAGTAGCGGAGACAGGAGGGAAGGAGAAGGGAGTGGGGGAGACGGGAGGGAAAACAACCGGAGTGAAGGAGAGGGGAGTAGGGGAGACAGGAGGGAAGGAGAAGGGAGTGGGGGAGACGGAAGGGAAGGGGTCAGGACAGAATGTGATGGAGGGGATCGAAAGGAAGAGTTATTCTGCAGCAGTGATAGAGGGGGTGAGGAAGAGAGCGAGGGTGTTTGTGGGGGATTCGATAGTTAGGAAGACCGACAGAGTCTTAAACAAGGGAGATGATGTGGTGGTCTGCTTGCCTGGAGCCAAAATAGAGGCGATAACTGAGAGGGTAAAAAACATCGTAGGCTCGGGTAAGGGTGGATCTGTTTTAGTACATGTAGGGACAAATAACGTAGAGAGGGAGGGTACAACTGCCATAGTTAGGAAATATAGGCAGTTGGTCAGAACACTAAAACAGACGCGGGTTGAGCAGGTAATACTGTCAGGGATTTTACCTGTGATGGGCAGGAGGGGTCATAAATATCGAAATTGTCGGGGGATGGCAATTAACATGTTAGTCCAGAGGCTGTGTAGGGAAGAGGAAGTTGGATTTGTGGATTTATGGGAAAGTTTTGTTGGGAGGGGATATGTACATGAAGGATGGGCTTCATTTAAGTGGAAAGGGGGCGGCAGTATTCGCGGACAAACTTTCAGCAGCAGTAGATAGCGACTTGGGTACAATGACAAATATTTTTGGAAGTAAACATTCTTTAAACTAGAAGTGCAGGGGGTTACCTAGAGGTGTCTCAAGCAGAACAAGAGACCACTAGCACAGATAAACCAATATCAAATCATCCGAAAAACATCTCTGAAAAAGGTTATAGATGCGTATGTTTAAATGCAAGGAGCATAGTAAATAAGAAAAACGAATTAAACATTATGGTAGAAGATATTGACCTCTCACATAATTGGTATAACTGAATCATGGGCCAACATAGATATAACAGATGCTGAATTAGGACTGACAGGATACGTAATGTTTAGGAAAGATCGAATAGGAAGAAGGGGCGGGGGAGTTATTTTATATGTTAAAGAATCTATTCAGGCTTATGAAATGAAACTAGAAAGGGAAGCAGATTGCGATGAAGCTGTTTGGTGCAAAATTGTTTCAGGAAATTCAAAATTAACTGTTGGATTAGTTTACCGAAGTCCAAACATAAACGAAGAGGACAACACAAAAATAAAAAACGCTATAAAGGAAGTTAGTAAAGGGGAATGTATCATAATGGGAGATTTTAACCATGGACACATACAATGGAATTCTCTAGAGAGCACAGGGATTGAGGATCAACAATTTCTATGTTTAATCCAGGATAGCTTTCTTACTCAGCACGTACTAGAACCAACCAGGGGAGAAAATGTATTAGATATAGTTTTGTCATCACAAAAAGAATTAGTGGACAATGTAAAAATAGTTGAACCATTGGGTAATAGTGACCATAATCAAATACATTTTGACATCAATGTAAAATCAGAAAGTAAAAATAAGAAAACGTACAAAAGAAACTTCCACAAAGGTAACTACAAAGATATGAGAAAATACTTAGCACAGCTAGATTGGAATAACATGCTGATGAATAAGACTGCAATTGAATGTTGGAATATTCTAAAATATGAAATTGAGAGTATCATTGATAAATTTGTTCCCTTCCGAAAACAAGGAAAACGGTGTAGAAAGAAACACGTGTGAAAAGAGGCAATTAGAAAAATAATGCTAAAACAAACTATGTGGAGGGTTTATAGGCGTACTAGAAAGGAAGAAGACTATGCAAAATACAAAGAGGCACTTAATGCAGCTACAACTGAAATCAGACAATCTAAAAGAAGCTATGAGCAAAAACTGGCATGTAACATAAAAACTGACAGCAAGAGTTTTTATGCATATGTCAGGAGTAAACAAAACGTACAAGACAAGGTTGGACCTCTAGAAGACAGTGCTGGAAATATAATATCACAGGGGTTTTTAATGGCGGAAGACCTAAATGGTTACTTCAGTTCAGTGTTTACAAAAGAAGATATTAGTTCATTACCAGTTGCTGATGCTAAATTTCAGGGGACTAAATCTGACTATTTAGGACCGTTAGTTGTAACTCCAGAATTGGTAGCTAGGAAAATAAAGGCAATGAAGGATAACAAATCACCGGGAGTGGATGGGATTCCTCCAAAATTACTAATGGAAACAGTAGATCAAATCAGTATACCACTTGCAAGAGTATTCAACTTGTCATTAAAAGAGGGAGTTGTTCCGTTTGAATGGAAAGAAGCAAACATCATACCATTATTTAAAAAGGGTTCGAGAAATAAGTCAGAGAATTACAGACCAGTGAGTTTAACGTCAGTGATTTGTAAATTATTAGAAAGGTTAATTAAAGACCATATGGTGGACTTCCTCGTTAAGCATAAATTATTAAATTCATCTCAACATGGATTCCTTAAAGCGAGGTCATGCTTAACAAATGTGTTATGTTTTTGGAAGAAATCACTAAGTGGATAGACGAGGGATCGCCAGTAGATATTATCTACTTAGATTTTCAGAAAGCTTTTGACAAAGTGCCACATCAAAGATTGCTACTTAAATTAAAAGCCCATGGTATCGGGGATAGCATAACTGACTGGATAGAACAATGGCTGACTGACAGAAGACAACGAGTTGTAGTAGATGGCGAAGTTTCAAATTGGAAATCGGTTTTGAGTGGGGTACCTCAAGGATCAGTATTAGGACCTATATTATTCTTAATTTATATCAATGACTTGGACGACAGTATAACAAGTAACGTACTGAAATTTGCGGACGACACAAAACTGTTTAGAAAGGTTAATACTGATGGTGATAAACAACATTTACAAAACGATCTAGACAGATTAGTGAAATGGTCTGAGAAATGGCAGATGCTGTTCAATTTTGGGAAATGTAAATGCCTACATACAGGACATGGGAACTTGAATGTAAACTATAAAATGGGAGCTACTGTTCTTGGTACTACTGTAAAAGAAAAGGACTTAGGAGTTACAATAAGCGCTGATATGAAAGTTTCAGAGCAGTGTGGTATTGCAGCTTCAAAGGGTAATCAAATTCTTGGATTGATTAGAAGAAACATAACATACAAGGGAAAAAGTTAATTATACCTCTTTATAAAGCAATAGTTAGACCTCATTTAGAATACTGTATACAAGCATGGAGACCATATCGTAAGAAGGATATAGATACGCTTGAACGCATACAAAGGAGAGCAACTAAAATGATTCCAGAACTTAGAGACCTTAGTTATGAAGAACGCCTGAAAGAATGTGGTTTAACAACTCTAGAGACAAGGAGGTTAAGAGGAGATCAGATTGAAGTTTTTAAGATATTGAATGGGTATGAAAATATTGATAGAAATATGTTTTTCTCACTCAAGAAGGATAGCAGAACTAGAGGACATGAGGTAAAATTAGTAAAGGATCAATGTAGATTGGACATCAGGAAGCACTCGTTCTCACAGAGGACAGTAAATGAATGGAACAAACTGTCTACAGATTGTGTAACTGCTAGCAGCGTGAATATGTTTAAAAACAAGGTTGACACATATATCAGAAGGGCGGGTTATAAGTAGGTGAACATTGTTGGACTCTCGATAAGCCAATGGCTTCCTTGTCCACTTGCCATCTGGGCCTTTGGCTTGGATGGCAAATCTTGTTAAATCTTGTTAAATCACTGCGAACGAGCCATCCCCAGCTTTGATACGAGTGCGCTTCACTTCCAAACTGTTACAGCTGGCTGAGCACAGTGCTCTCGTCGGTTAATATGGGCGCGCGAGCTCACGCAGATACACTGGCGCATCGTCGTGCTGGTATTGGGATACTGAACAGTGATTGCAGTGTAATGATTGCATTTAAGCATAATTATTTAAAATTGCACATATTTAGTGCATTGAATGCCTCTAGGTAAGAAACTCATTTAAATAATTGACTTGGTTTGTAAGAAAAGTGTAGTTATATAGTCTGGTAACTGGTTACTCCAGGCAGTTCGGATTAATCATCAACCGAAAGTATGCTAAATGTTTAAGTGCAGCAATTTATACTGTTATTTGAATAGTAAGCATCGCTTGCTGTGTAATTATTGTAATTTAAGAGTAATTACGTTTAACTTAATGTTGTCTATATACCCAGCTACCATCAATCAATTTCAATTTCATTAAAATAGGAAAAACAGACTTGGGAGTGCACTGCATCACCATCGGGGGCCTGGTGTATCGCAGTGCGGTCATATTTGTGTGTATCAACACCAAGCTCCTTTATATCTTTTCTCACTGTCCGGGAAAGATTATTGTACACATGTACCTCACCAGGTGCACGGTTCATTGCATAAATTGTCACAAGGTGGTTGCTGTTGCTGTTCAACATTTGAACAAACTCCTCGGTCTGTACTGGAGTATGCCGACATTCCCCAACGCCGCAGTACATCAATCCAACAGCGAAGCTGTAGCTCCATATTGATACTGATGATGTGATGAGTGTAGACCCCTTCCTTAAATAGCCGACCGGACATTTTGAAAGGCTTGGGATCAAACGATTTTTGTCTGTGAAGTGGGTGAAAGGATTTAGTCATTGTGTATTGTGTGTAGCTACCAAACAAAATAAATCAAAGGTTAATACACCATACTGCGAGGACACATTGGCAACGTGTCTAAGCCAATATACAAAGGCGGATCCTTGAAACTTGTATTAATAACAATGGGGTGTTGCTATGCTGAGCAACAGCTCCGAGAATTGAACACCTCAGTGCTTTTAGAAAAGAGGTGCTACCCTAGAGGGTAGCATATACTCCCCTGGGGAAAATATCTCTTCCCCGGGGTAAGATACCTTTGTGGGGAAGATTCCCTGCCACAGCGGGGTGTTGCCATGCTGAGCAACAACTCCGAGAATTAAAAACCCAGTGCTTTTAGAAAAGAGGTGCTACCCTAGAGGGTAGCATATACTCCCCTGGGGGAAAGATCTCTTCCCCGGGGTAAGATACCCTAGTGGGGAAGATTCCCTGCCACAGCGGCATCGCTAATCTCGACGGCAGTGGTTGAGGTGAATCAGAGTAGGGATATCTTCTTACTAAATAAGTAGAAACCGACACAGTCGTACACTTGTCACGCTCCGGTGACGCCAATTTTGTGATAATGGCTGCGATAATATGCCGATATAGAATTTAAACCGAACGAAATGCGCATACTGCGTTTCCCCTCACTCATTCGTCGCTCGCTTCTTCCGTAGCAACGTCATCTTAGTTTTATTACTGTCAACATGTCGAGACAAAGCAACATACGAAATTATAACCTAATTATAGCGAATTTTGCAGTAACTGCGAACAATACCAAAAATGCATTCACTCACATTTCAAACGTTTCCGCCTTGTTGGCTGAATACAGTTATTTATATGCAAATAAAATCACGGAAATCGGCTAAATTGCTTATTTTTTGGTACTACATTCGTCTGTATCAGCGTTGCACACTCGTGTAACTGTCGTCTGAAACCTGAATTCGCCGCATACCAGCACAGTGGCTATTCTGCGGAACGCACCAACAATTAAAAATTGGTCACCGGACTGGGATGACATTGATAGGAATCTATAATGATATGTGCTGCCATCTGGTGCGGTTGGTCGAACATCCACCTTTTGAAATACGAAGGCACGATGTAAGTTAAGTAATTCTAGTACAGACACTGAGCATGTAAGTAAGCTATAATAAAACACGTATAACTGTCCTGTGAGCATCGATGCATATTATTAAATTGTGGCAGCTGTAAAAATGTGCTACCAAGAACACGCACACCATGTGACTAATTCGTACAACTCTATACTAGTTGTTGAACGCGCGTTGAAACCTTAAAATACCGTTACCGTACTGAAAGACTACAAACATGGCCACAACAAAAGTGCCTACTATGAACTGGGGTCACGGACCCATGGCTGACGCATTCAGAGCATTTAAGATTAAAATGGAATTGTATATCGAAGATCAGAACGTTAATGACCGTCACAAACAAGCAACAAAAATCAAAATAGCACTTGCAGATGAAGGAATGAGATGAATCCTGGCATCAAATTTGTCTGACGACGACAGGAAAGATCAAAATGCAGTTTGGGTCCTGATTGATGAACAGGTTGATGCAACATTCAAGAACAATTTTCGCGTCCGTCGTCTGGAGTTTGCATGCGCCAGAAATCCCATGAAAATATAACCGACTTTGTATCAAGACTCCGTGAAAAAGCTACAAAGTGTAAATTTGAAAATAATGAACTGAATGAGAGATTGATCGAAATGATCACAGTATCTACTCCTGTAGAATACTTGCGCAGACAACCGTTATCAAAACATAAAGGCTACTTGATCAAGGACGTAATAGCAAGAGGCCGTGAACACGACGCTGAACAAGCATCGCAGACATCTCTGAGAAATATGTCAGCTCCTGTTGCAACTACTGTCAATGTTGTGATACGATCGAGTTATTCCAACGGTGGTCTACATCAACCTCCCAAATCATATCCAGTGTACGAAGACAGGTGCCTAGCAAGAAGTTCTGTCGAAAATCAAGATATATTCCAGAAAGTAGATTTGACCAAGACAGACAGCCAACATCAAAAAGGGAAGCAAAGTCAAGATGTCGTAAAGGAAGATTAAATATTTAGACACAAAAACAAAAACGGCGGGGGGAATATGTGAAATCAATATGAAGTCTGTTTTGATCAAGACAATGACACTGACCTAGAGAGTGAAAACTACAACACATACGCGAAAACTTTCAATCCAGTCCAGAGAAGCGACATGTCAGTCAGTGCTGTCCACCGAGAAGAAGCTTTCACTACCTTGATGATATATCATGACGAGCCCAAAGTCAAGGGACCACTGCGGATAAAGACAGATACTGGATCAGGAGTAAATGTCTTCTTACACAGGTTCCAACATCAAATGTCAACGCCACAAGACAAGGAGAACTTACACAAATTCTTTGGTATGCTGACAAAAGCTCAAGGGTCTTGTCGCAGCCAACGTGGGTCTCAAGTATTATGATCCAAACAGCGACGCAGTCCTTGAGGTTGGTGCCTCTATGAAAGGTCTGGGCGGAGTGTTGATCCAGAATGGCACACCAGTGACATTTGCCAGTAAAGCACTCACCCAAGCAAAAGCGAACTACAATGACTTAGAAACAGAATGCTTAGCATGGAATACAGCGATTCCACCACTACCTGTACGGGAAAGCTTACACCGTCAAATCGGACCACAAGCCATTGGAAATGATATCCCAGAAACCCATGCATGCAACGCACGATAGTAAAGGTCCAAGGCTATGATTTCAACGTCCGATACCGCCCAGGTAGTGAAATTATATGGGCCGACGTATTTTCACGACTTCCCAGCATTGACAAATCTGAAGCGATTCAATTAGACAATCATGTGGACCAGATCGTTCTGGAAGATACAGAGAACATCAATGTGGACATGATGAGTTTTTCGTCAACCAAGCAAAGTGAGATCAAACACGAAACTGCAAAAGATTCTACAATTAGCGGTCTGAGCCAAGTCATCTTCACTGGTTGGCCAAACACAATCCAAGAAGTACCAAACAAGTTGCGTGAATCTAGGAACTATCGCGATGAGCTGGCAGTTGAAAATGGAGTCATCTTCAAACAAAGCAAATGTTGATGCCTGAACTGCTTCGAAATGAATATATTGTCGTATAACTACACGAAGGACACCAATGCATAGAGAAAACCTAACGTCTTTCCCGTGATTTGGGAGGTTGGTGTAGACCACAGTTGGAATAACTCGATCGTATCACAATATTGACAGTAGTTCCCACATGAGCTGACATATTTCTCAGAGATATCTGCTATGCTTGTTGACCCTCAATTCCAGTTCCGGAATTGGAATTGATTTTTGAAAATTAGTTGGAATTGGAATTGATTTTTGTTTGAAATTGATTTTGTTGGAATTATTAACTTGATACTGTCAATCTATACCCTTATATTTAGTTATATTTACTTTTAAAATCATGTTTGTCTGTTATTAGCATGTCACCCTGATTCTGGTAACTACCAGGACGTTGTCCACATTACAGCATATACACTGTTTACTCTGTTATTGAAACATTGTGAACAAGAGCAATATAATCAAGCATTTGCATCAAAAAGAAATACTAAGTCACTGAAGTAGACTGTAACACCATAATCAGACAATTCAGACCTCATTTTCTTTCTCAGTGGACAAGGTTTATTTACAGAGATTGCCAATTAAGGACACCTGCCTGCTCATTCCCTTTGTGTGAGAGAGGAAGCTTGCCCCACTTGAATGCAGTCCTTTGTTTATCCAAGCTTAATGTTCAGCCCACAAGTTTCCCAAACTAAACAGGTCTCTGGTCACCTGTACAATGCTGTTACATGTGGCTGTAGGGTTTGCCCTTTGTAGTAATTAAACATTTCCCCATGGAGAATACATGTTGGTGATTAGGGTGTTGAAGACTGGCATATCTGGCATAGCTCTGAACTGGTAGACACCAAACCATAAAGATAGCAAACTTTTTCTCGGCCGCACTCCCCTCTTCGTGTGGTGTCCCCCAGGGTTCTGTTCTGGGGTATTTGCCGTCTACTCTTTACACTATGCCACTCAGCTCTGTTATCCAAAATCATAATTTGGATCACCACCTTTACGCAGATGACACACAAATCTGCATTTCTTTGGCTACCTTCGATACAAATCGCTTACTAAATCAGCTCAGCGATTGTCTCCACGAAATCTTCCTCTGGATGACTGACAGTTAATTAAAGTTAAACGCAGACAAAACTGAATTTCTCATCATTGGTACTCCAAAGCAGTGTGGCAAACTTTATGTTTTTTTTCCCGACACGTATTCTGAGTCAAAATATCACACCAGCAGCCTCAGCGAAGAATTTGGGAGTCACGTTTGATAAGAATTTAAACTTTAGACAACATATTTCTCAAACGTGTCGTTGCTGTTTTGATCATATTCGTGATCTTCGCCGTTTTCGCCGGTATATGTCACTTTCTGTCGCTAAGACAATTGCAACATATCTTGATTATTGCAATTCCCTTCTTCATAATATTGCTACCAAGGATTGTGCGTGGTTACTGAACAAACTACATGTTAATAACGACGACATAGAGTTGGGACCGGATATTATACAATAGCCGTCGTGTTTAACGTGTTGTGCAAGTTTATTGACATTTTATGACTGATTTTGTAAAACAAAAACTTCCATTACAATGTATGAAGAAAACAAAACAAACAAAACATGTTTACCAAATAATCTGTATTTAGACCTTTAAAAACATAGGTGTGTTTCCGGTAACGGGCTGAACAAAATTATGTAGGTTAGGTAGGTAGAGATTCTTTTATTTTTTAACAATTATCGTGACTACGGGTCCAGATATAGTGACTTGCATGTACATTTTCACGAGTAATATCTTCCTATGTTATTAATATTCAAATATCTTGTTTCGCGTGATCTGACGATGGCGCATTAATGACATAGTTCTTCATAGAAAGATAGTGTTGCTTAAATTATAATTTAATTACTACCGTTTGTGCTTTTTGTACAGTAAAAAGCATTCAACGGGTTTCTTAGTATGAAAGCTGTTCAAAACACCTATACATTAGTCTGAGGTGCTTGATATTAAAATTACTGGTGCTATTTTCAAGTGCCCTAGATAAACAGTTTCTTTTACCAAAGGATAACAGCCCAAGCATGCATCTAATATGGAAATGCTTACATCTAATGTCAGCTTTCAATACGCTGTGTGAAACTGTCTTATCGTCTTATCAATGCTGCAACACTAAAATTTTAATATTATTTCCTAAGAATCAACTAATGCGACACTGTAGAGTAATTTAGTTGTTCAACAATATTGAATTTGAACCAAACTTAGCCATCTCGCCGTGATGGGACATCTAAATCTAGTTAACATTGTAATTCAATTAAATTCAGCTACTCAACACCACATAGTGTTATGTCATATAACTGAATCTAGGCATTCACATCACAATGACAAAGTCCAACATGTGATCTAAGACCTGCACTCTTTCACTGATATTGCTGTATACACAGGTGTGTAAAATTTGTCATTGTGTATCAGAGTATGAGAGAAACAAGTTAATGTATCTAAATACTATGTTGCATATAATAATTGTACAAATGTATATGAAAATATATATATATATATATATATATATATATATATATATATATATATATATATATATATATATATATATATATTATAATGGTGTTAAATTATCAAAAACTATTGCAATTATATAAAGGGCGAAATACTTACTAGATAAAAATTCCATTGTTATATTATATTGTTCACTTTTTATCCCGTATACATTGTACTGCTGCGAAATATGGGGCAATACGTATAAAACATATATTAATGGTGTTTATATATTACAAAAAGGTAGTCAGACTTATTTGAAATTATACTTCATGTAGTCTTCATCATTTCTGGTACGCCTATAAACCCTCCTCATCTAATCTACTTCAGTCACGCTGTCGCGTTTTTCAGGCCCATTTTGCAGAGTCGTGTTTTTATGTTGATATATTTCATCAACAAATCGGTCAAGATCCTTCAAAACGTTGGTGAGAATGTTAAAGCCTGAAGCTGTACCGATAATCTTCCAGCACGGACCTCAGCTGAAGGCTTCGACACAACGTAATATGAGCATGGAGTTGCTTAGAAATGAAACAAGATGAAATTGAGTGGGGTCGCGCTGGCATCATATAAACGCAACGTCGAATCGCGATGCGTTAGCGCCGTGTAAACACGTTCTAATGCACGCTGTAGAAGTTTTGAATCGAGCTTGAAAGTAGTAGAGGCTTGTCGAAGTTCGGACAGAGGTGCTTTTTTCACATAAAACGCAAATGTTCTCAGCTGGACTAGTAGTGGTCTTCTTTGTAGCTGCACTAGTAGTGGAGCCGGTAGACTGTCTTCTCCGTAGCTTGACTAGTAGTGGGGCCGGCCGGTATCATTATCAAGTGAACTGAATGAATAGATGAAAACTAAATGAATGAATGAAAGAAGATCTATAGAGCGCATTAACAATTCCAAACATAAAATAGCATGTTCACAGTATGCGCAACTGCCCCTTCCTAAAGAGGCGACATCTAAGGGAAACATATGCTGCCAATTTTAAACATAGCAAAAACGTGTCGACATATCATCACGCGAATATGCTACCCTTAGGCCAATGACTGCTCTCGCCCCGCGAGTTGATCGATATCTTGTGCGCATGGCCGTTCGTCATCTCGGTCTCGACCAGCACCTTCTTGCCCATCTTCAACATGCCGACGTCGTCTGCGCTCAACACGACGCGATGAACGTGGTCGTCGTCCCGAGCCTTGCCCGTCAGCAGCGTGACGTCCTCGCTGCTTCCGTCGCGCTAGTTCACCACTGCCACAACTTACATTTGATGTGCAGATTCTGCGCACCTTTACTTCATTTGGTTAACTCCTAATTGCGGTCAATAAATATATAAACTTCAGTTACAAACAGTTGGGGATAGTGGTTACATTTAAAATGTACACAGGAGCAAAGTAACGTTTTTGTTTGAAACTATGTTACGTATAGACCTAGTTAAGTGCACAGGTGCAAAGACGTAGTAAGTAAGCAACAATTGCGCTATCCAGCAACCAGTCCATTAGACCACTCCATCAATGTGCAGTGTGCAGTCATAATAGGGTCGTGACAGTGGTGATATGATGAGTGGCCCACTGATGGGGAGTGTGAGGTCGATGACATTCAGTGTCACGTAGCAGTGGAGCGGGGGAGCGGAGGAGCGGTGGAGAGGGGGAGCGGAGGAGCTGTGGCGCGGGGGAGCGTGTAAGCGGGGGAGCGGGGGAGCGGGAGAGCGGTGGAGTGGTGGAGCGGGGGAGCGGTGGAGCGGGGGAGCAGAGGTGCGTGGCTTTAGGACAAATGTCATCGGTTTTGTGTAGTGTCATATACTAGTGTTTCGGATCTTCCGTAAACTAAATTATGTCAGAGGAAAATAAGATAATTTGAACCTGTCCACACATATTTGTCATACTAAATCAGTCTCACAAGGCACTAAAGGCTATGAACTGTATGAGGCTGTGGAATGTGTGTGCACTGACATGCAAGGCAAGACAATTCTGGGACAGGAGAAACACTCATGAATCGCCCAACCGGCCAAATCACGTCATTGCTGAATGAAAAACAAACGAACAGGAACAGGCAGAACTGTATTGTTTTCAAGTAAGCGACACATTCACTTCAGTTAGGGTAAAACATTCAGATTAATGATTCAAAGCGCACAGTATGGACGCCGCCATTTTGTTTGCTCCAGTACTATTCTCCCCAGAATCCCTCATGCATATGGTTAAAATGTAAAGTCTAAAATAAACGTTTTACTTTTAATGCAAAATAAACAATAGGTAATTAATACTGTAAGAATTAGACAATTACTGTACATTATTTTACTTTTCTCCCCGTGTAATGCCGAGTAACTCAGATGTCACTCTGCAAAATGACATATAGAATGAAAATTCAATGTGCTGCCAATGTTTTCTTTCTGTCAAACTTTGTTTTTACAAAATATCAGTGATCCTATGACGTGCATGTGGCATCAGTTGATAAATATTTCAATAATCTACACAAATATGTGTAACACAGTGCATACAGTAACACGTCCTATGCCAAATTTATTTGGTATTATTTTTTATAGCTGAACTTTTGCAAAAAATATTTTTGCTACAGCAGCCTATGTCATGTCATACCATTGTGTAGATAATTTAATAATCTTTAAAATAAACATAACTAGCGTCACTAAAAAGTTACAGCACATGCAACGACTTCCTTTATCGAATTGTGATGCATTATCAATTTGTGTTTTTTTCCAAACCAGGGATGTTCAACATATTTTATTTATAGAATATCATATGTCATACCATCATGTAGAGCATTCAATTCTCTTTAACTAACTACAACTTGCAATATTAGAATTACAATATCAACAGAGATATGTTCCAAAAACTAACACACACAAAATATTTACAGTTCAAAGTAAAATAGCAAAAGCACCAGCATATAGATGTAGTACTGAGTGAAATACATTATCTTCCCGTTCGCTAGCGGGTCCAGTACAAACTACTGGTCCTTGTTTACTCCGCATTACATGGCCCTGTACCAGGTAACACACGTGCGTCTGCTGGTAGTGCCGCGCTCAAGCTGGAGGGCTACTGCAAAAGTGTTTATCGGTGTCCGGACCTACAGTATGGAAAGCTTTGCCGGATTACATAAGACAAGTAGATCCGCCGAGTAAATTTAAATAAATGTGCAGTAACATACAAGAACATTTGCGACAAGAAAGATCACTGTATGTGAAATTTACGAAGAGCTGCTCCCTCAGAATAGTAGGATTACAACAAGCGATGCAATGTCACGCTTCCGTTAGTGCAGGTTTGTGAGTGTTGTTGGATAACATAATCACTGCACAATTGTCTGAGACATATCTACCCATGCGTTCCTGGGGTACTATGGCAGATTTACTTTTCTGTAGGCAGCCTCGAGCGGGACATCTGTCGGAGATCCGTCTTTCTAACTGATAGTAACTCTACCGGCCATGTAGGCTGACCATTGGCCGAATGAGCAAAGGTGAGAAACTGTCCTGTGAGTGTTCATGCGTGACATTATCCGGTGTCACACAGACGGCTCATTGTCTGATGAAATGTCGTTCCCATTTAGACACAACATTGTACATTTCCAGAGAGACGATTGCTGATAAAACATACAAACGATTATTGTTTGCTCTGGTACGAAGAGGCGGTGGTAAGAACAGTATGGTGGCGTTCTCTTTGGTGGTAGTAGCAACGTGTTGTGTCTTGTTGTGTTTGACCAACCGTGTTGTGATATCTGTACGAGACTGGATTTAGTGCGGGATTCAACACTACAAAAAAAATCAACTAGCGTCAGTAAAAAATAACCATAAAAGGTTACAGCACATGCAACGACTTCCTTTATCGAATTGTGATGCATTATCAATTTGTGTTTTTTCCACACCAGGCATGGTCAACATATTTTATTTATAGAATATCATATGTCATACCATCATATAGAGCATTCAATTCTCTTTAACTAACTACTACTTGCACTAATAGAATGTCAATATCAACAGATATATGCTCCAAAAACTAACACACACAAAATGTTTACAATTCAAAGTAAAATAGCAAAAGCACCTTCATATAGATGCACTACTGAGTGAAATACATTATCTTCCCGTTCGCTGGCTCGTCCAGTATAAAATACTGGTCCTTGTTTACTCCGCATTACATGGCCCTGCACCAGGTAACGTCTGTGCGTCTGCTGGTAGTGCGCGCTCAAGCTGCTTCTCGGTGTCCGGACCTACAGTTGGAAAGCTTTGCCGGATTACATAAGACAAGTAGATCCGCCGAGTAAATTTAAATAAATGTGCAGTAAAATGCAAGAACATTTGCGACAAGAAAATCACTGTATGTGAAATTTACGAAGAGCCGCCCCCTCGGAATAGTAGGATTACAACAAGCAATGCAATGTTACACTTCTGTTGTTGTAGGTTTGTGAGTGTTGTTGGATAACATAATCAATGCACAATTGTCTAAGATATATCTACCCATGCGTTCCTGGGGTTCTATGGCAGATTTACTTTCTTGTAGGCAGACTAGAGCGGGACATCTGTCGGAGATACGTCTTTGTAACTGACAGTAACTCCACCGGCCATGTAGGCTGACCATTGGCCGAATGTACAATGGTGAGTATGCTGTGGTTGCAGCGAGAGAGACTAGCAAAGTCGACGTCTGCACTGTGACCGACGGAGAACACAAAAAGTCGAGAGAAAACACAGTTTGACTTTACTTTACGAAGTTCACTTTTGACTATCTCATATTGTCAGAACAAATAACGTACATCGTCTTATTGTTAAAGCGACGGTTGAAAAACGCGACAGCGTGACTGAAGTAGAATGTTATTGATCAATTCGTTCCCCTGAAAAAAAAACAAGGAAAAGGTGCTAGAAAGAAACACTTGTCAAAAGAAGGTATTATAAAATATCGTACAAGTAAATTAGATGAGGAGGGTTTATAGGCGTACCAGAAAGGATGAAGACTACATATATTACAAAGAGGCACATAATGCAGCTATGACTGCAATCAGTCAATCTAAAAGAGGCTATGAGCAAATAATAACATATAACGTAAACAATTACAGCAAGAGTTTATATGCATATGTTAGGTGTAAACAAAACGTACGAGACACAGTTGGACCACTAGAAGACAGTACTGATAATATAATATCACAAGTTTTTTTTAATGGCGGAACACGTAAATGGATACTTCAGTTCAATGTTTACCAGAGAGGATATTAGTTCATCACCAGTGCCAGGTGCTAAATTTCAGAAGGCTAAATCGGACTATTTAGAGCAGTTAATTGTAACTGCAGAAATGGTAACTAAGACAATAAAGGAAATGAAGGACAATAAGTCACCTGGAGTGGATGTAATTCCTCCAAAACTGCTAATGGGAACATTAAAACAACTTAGTATGCCACTTGGAAGTGTGTTCAACTTGTCATTAAAAGAGAGAGCGGTTCCTTTCGAATGGAAAGAAGCAAACGTCATCTATCTATATATCAGCCGTATTGTCCCGTGGTTGGGCGAAGGCCTCAGCATGTTGTTTCCAAGTTTGCCTATCTTGTGCTGTTCTCTGCCAGGTGGTTTCATTCCAATACTCATCCAAATCGTCTCTCCATCTTTTTGCTGGCCTTCCTCGTAATCTCTTCCTTCCGTATCGTTTCCAGGTGGTAATGCGCTTTGTCAATTTGTCATCTTTGAGTCGGCTGATGTGTCCTGCCCAAGACCACATCATTCTTCTGGTTGTTTTTATCACGTCTGTGACTCCTGTCTTTGCTCTCACCCAGGTGTTTGTCTTTCTGTCATGGTATATTATATTAAGTATACTCCTCTCCATTTTTGTCTGCGCGGCTGCAAGTTTTTTTCTGAGCTTGTTTTGTGAGTGACCATATCTCAGCACCGTATGTCATAGCTGGCTGGTTGTAAACCTTTCTTTTTAGACAGATATTAAAGTTACTTTTGAAGATGTCGCGATGTTTTGCATATGCTGACCAGCCGGCTGTGATTCGTCAGTAGTTATAGGGGCGGAATGGGACATCAAAAGAGCAGCCCAGTAAAGAGCAGCTCATCACTTCCGGTATAGAGGCTTCTGGATAGCCCCCAGCGCCCCCTAGCGGTGACCTACATCCACCACGAGCGCCCCCTAGCGACTGGAGATAACCCTAACGGTCATAACCCCAACATGTTGACATGATTCCGACCTGTTGATCTCATGTGTGGTGACCCTTGATCTCAGTAGTGACCGCTACCCTAACGTAGTGACCGCTACCCTATGTGAGCGCTACCCTGATCCTTGAGGAGTAATTTTATTCCAAGACATATAATCCGTGGTTCGATGTAGTCCGCGATACCCTAACTGTTGGTTCGTTGTGCCCCGCGTTACCCTGTTGCTAACAGACACAACACCTCATTGAATGAAATCATCAAGAAACTTTAATATTTAATAACGATACATCATATTAAAGCACATAAAATCATATAAATATAGTAATATAATTATTTAAAAATAGTTATATATCAAATCATATAAATATAGTAATATCAATATTAAAAAAAATAGCCATATATATCAAATCATATATATCAAATCATATTAAAGCACATAAAATCATATAAATATAGTAATATCATTATTTAAAAAATAACCATATATATCAAATCATATTAAAACACATAAAATCATATTAATTATTTAGCAAAATAGCCATATATTTAATCATATTAAAGCATATAAATATCGTTCGTTATTTCATTTAAAAATAGCCATATATAAAGCATATAAAGTCATATAAATATCTTTCATTAGTTCATTTAAAAATAGCCATGTTAAAGCATATAAAGTCATATATTGAAACATAGTGTTCATCTTGTTTTCCATTTCAACACAAGTTCAGTGGTGGCAGTGACTTTCCTCTTCTGTCAATAAGTTTTGTAGGTCGTTGTACTGGGTGTTTTACTACATTGCTGCACTCCCTACACGCCTTTTCCATTTCTATCACGGAACGTGGTATTGCTATTTCCCCTTTATCGTTAAACCCCCACAGCATTTCCATTTCTATCTGAGAACGTGATTTAAATAGTTTCATTTCTTGCATGACAGCCGGCCACAGGGCTCTGTGTTTTACCAACGCGGCGTAAACGTTAGCAGATTGCTGTCTCTGTTGACCCATAGCATTGCAGCCCATGGCAATTTCCATGGTAACCCGCTCTATTGGCCGCACCATTCCTAACTCTACCATAACAGCAGACCATAAGTTTCTGTGGTCTAGAAATGCAGCGTAGTCATCGCACTCGTTGTCCCAACTCTCGGACTGATAACCATCGTCGACGATGTCGTCGTTGACCACGAGCGGCGTACGATCACGTAACTGTTTCATCACGAACGCCCAGTGGATTCTATGGAAGCTGAAAAATCAGAGTGAAAGACACATTGAGCCATTGGTAAAGGACTGTGTTAAAAGCATCGTATATACATTAAATAGCACATGCACATCTGTTAATAATAAACTATGAGTAGACCTGCTGTGAGCGGTGTACTTTGGATCCACCACGGCGTATGTAATGCTACACCGACAGCAGTAGAAACGCGTAGAAACTAGGTCATCGAAAACTGATAAGATTGACACGGCGACCTCGCTCGGCCGACGCGGCGCGCGTGCTATTTATAATCAGACTACCAGCCGCTTAGCAAGAGGCATTGTAACTAGGTCACAGACACATAAAAGATGTCTCTTAAAGTTAAACTGTGTGTGTTATGTAGACGCTTTTAAAACCTTTTATAAACACAGGAGTATGTATCACCAAACAGCCACGGACAATATGTACTTACGATCGATACAGTATCAGGCTCAACGCAACGCCAATCTCGATATAGGCTTGCATCAAGTCGGAAAACAAAGCGACACTAGACAGCATCGTGATGACGTCAGAGGCAACGGCAGCGGCAGCAGCAGCAGAACGACGGTTGCAGAATGGCGGTAAGTGTATAAAGAAATACCTTGTCTGAGGACGGCTTTATATAGGAAACGCTAAACAATGCAGACAGCTGACATAAGCTGCTATAACACAATAACAAATCCATCAAAGTCAGAAAGTTATGTTAGAAAACACCCATAATAAAATTATTATTAAACTGGAATGCTAATAATCAACTCCCAAATCCGCTAGAACAATAAGTCATCCTTCACAACGAAAAACATGTTCGATAAGTCTGTCACAGAAGTGTCAGAGAATCGATGCTGAAAGCAAAATCTCATTTATCACGTGTAAAAAACAAAGTCAACCAGTTCTCAACCAACGTTGTATCGATTCCAGACATTCTGCACGAAACAGTAAACAACTCCTCCCTCGATAAGCTTGTCAACTAACTAACGCTGAATCCGAAAACTCATTTATCACGCATAAAAACACCATGTACTTATGGAAGTTATTGATGCATGGAAACTGGTGGACATTAATGCATATGCATTAAGTTATATATGCATGCATTAATTTATATATGCATTAATTTATGCATGCAATTTATGTATATAAATACAGTGCATGTAACATTAAACAGCATAAAATCAGAATGACTCCTCCTGCTATATACTTCCGTGGAGAAACCTCGTTTCTATCCAATTTTTACGCATGTAGGATACATGCATGGGGTCATGTTTTTAACACAGTTGAAGCTGCATACCAGTACAGGAAATGCATCTTTTATGGAGCTGTCGACACAGCGCAGAAAATGCTTGCCACAAGAACCGTACTACAGGCGAAATATCTAAGCAAGACCATCCGAGAGAAACAGGAGTTACGCGCGCAGTGGAACAAACAGAGACGATATGTAATGAGAGCGTTAGTTGCTATTAAATTTCGCGACACGACATTACGCAAACTATTATTAGAAACATATCCAGCACCGTTAATGGAAAATGTGAGAAGTAGGGAGGGATACTGGAGCATGTCCACTTACACTGGACAGCGTGGACAGAACGTGTTGGGCCAGATACTCGTGAATTGCCGCGAGTTCATTCGAAAAAAACAGGCGCCATAAAGTCTGGCGCGCACAGTGATAGGAATGCGCGGTGATTGCGCAATACATACCAGAGGGCCAGCTGGTAAATATAACACAGACGCGCCATGCAACCAGCCCGCTATATAAGGGACCCGTAGCTGCAACTGTCATAACACGATTCTCGCAGCGATTCACTCACTCGACAGTCTCTCTCTCACTCTACCGAAGCAAGATGGCCGCCGCCGCGCAACAGCAGCTCTTCGATGACGAGCACATGATGAACCTGACGCGTTTGCAGTCGGAGGTAAGCGATGGAACATACAAGTTTCCAACACCGTTAACCATAGTGTCTACCGCACGGCAGGAGAGATATGTAGTATATATGGCATGCTCAGAGTGTTCCGTAGGAGTCCAGCGTAGTACCAGTAAGGGCTACTATTGTTCGGTGCACAAATGGCAGCGGTCTCCGACGTATAGATTCAACCTCCGTGTTCTCCTGCGGGACAGCATAGGCAGTGAATGTTGGATTAGCGTATTTAATACGCTGGCAGTTAAAATCCTTCACCGCGAACGAGTACGTCGCAATGAAGTCAGAAGACGAACGGGTGGCTGCCCTGTCTGTGTTGAGGGGGGTCCGTGTCAGAGCGGTCATTAAAAAGCGCGTCAACAAGGACTACGTAAACTACATTGCGTCAGAGTTGGAAATTCTTGACGAGGCATTCTCTTTGTAGGAGGAAGACAAAGAGAATGCCATCGCCACCAGCTCTGACAACAGCAATGAAAAGATACGGGACTGGGAAAATACCATGAATAAAAAGGTACAGCAGTGGTTAGACTCGTATGAACAACGTAATCTGTTACCATCCACACCATCCATCACTTCCTCTACCGAACCGACTCTGTGTATAACAGACGAGGAAAATAAAGATGCGGTTATT
The DNA here is from genome assembly GCA_033239005.1 of Lamellibrachia satsuma. Classification (NCBI taxonomy): domain Eukaryota; kingdom Metazoa; phylum Annelida; class Polychaeta; order Sabellida; family Siboglinidae; genus Lamellibrachia; species Lamellibrachia satsuma. The sequence goes on along the minus strand of BSQZ01000021.1, from coordinate 7,153,870 downwards.
AGCGTAAGCAGCGAAACAGCTATGACCATAAGCAGCAGCAGCAGCGACAGCAGCGGCAGCAGCAGCAGTGGTGGTAACCATGGCAACGATATGCAGGCGACAGCAATGAACATAGACAGAATACGAAATCGTACAGAAGCCATGATGAACCAGAACACCTTCAACACATTGATAGACGCAGCTTGTGTTCGTTATGCATGTAATGAGGTTGAGCGTATATTAGATTTAACGGAAGGTGAATATTACGTACCGTCTTCCGGTCTGATCAATCACATCTTGCGCTGGGTTGTCATAGCGATAGAGGAGAGGGTTGGTAAAAGGCAATGGCATGACGATATGGCAGACACGATCAGAGCGACCATAGCCAGTCTATATGCGGGTAAGAATGAAGTTCCTGACATTGATTAAACAGGTGTGTCTTTTGTTGTCCCGTCTATAGATCCATAACGGCCTGCGTCAGTTACGCGAGGCGTACGAGAACGATAACGCCGACGACGATGACAAGATACCACCACAACAGCAGCGCAAACGCCGGATGTCATCGTTGCCTGCAAACGATCTGCGGTTGGTGCTCAACAGAAAACGTCGGTTTGCAGCACCAACCGCAGAAGCAGCAGCAGCAGCAGCAGCAGCAGCAGCAGCAGCAACCCCAGCAGCTACGGCGGTGACAGCAGCAGCATCAATGACACCGCCACCCCCACCGCCGTCGTGTCTACAAACCTTCGAATTCACACCAGCGTCGCCACCATCGTCACCGTCGCCATCATCGTCGTCGACGTCATCGTTTGAAACAATGAACAAGACATTGTTAACACCGCCATCCTCCGACACACAGCAGCCATCAACATCGTCATCATTACCCTGCACCTGCGACCGCTGCTGCAACGAAACAATCATATTAGAATCTACGCCAAGCAATCCGAACATTTTAAACCCAGAAGTAGCAAATACCATGATCACAGAAGCATTCACGCATCTCATCATGCATAAATCATATCACACACCTCTGACAGTAGCCGAAGCTACTGTCAATGTATGTGCAGAAGGATGCACTCGGCTACTGTCAGAGGAGATGCAAGCATACTTAATACACGAAGTGGCGTGTTTCAATCCTTGGATGTTGTAAACAAAGGATTGAAACACGCCACACACACACACACACACACACACACACACACACACACACACACACACACACACACACACACACACACACACACACACACACACACACACACACACACACAGTAATTGTTTAGTGTCTTTAGTAATTGTTGATGAATTTATAGTAATTGTTTAGTGTCTTTAGTAATTGTTGATGAATTTATAGTAATTGTTTAGTGTCTTTAGTAATTGTTAATGAATTTAATCTTATGTATTTAGTTGTTATATATATCATTAGTGTCACACAGAGTAATTGATTTGAATCTTATGTATTTATTTTTTTTTTATATATCATTAGTGTCTTTAGTAATTGTTATTGACTTTAATCTATGTAGTTGTTATATATCATTAGTGTTTTTATATTGACTTTAATCTTATGTATTTTTTTATATATCATTAGTGTCTTTAGTAATTGTTATTGACTTTAATCTATGTAGTTGTTATATATCATTAGTGTCTATGAAATACATATAGTAATCTTTATGCATGAAGAGATCGACTTCTCTATATACAATTATTCACACACGTGACCTCTGTCGTGGTGTAAAAACCCACAAGTCCGCCATTATTCACACACGTGACCTCTGTCGTGGTGTAAAAACCCACAAGTCCGCCATTATTCACACACACACACGTGACGTCTGTCGTGGTGTAAAAACCCACAAGTCCGCCATTATTCACACACGTGACCTCTGTCGTGGTGTAAAACCCACAAGTCAATCATCATCATCATCAACTTATATATAGAGAAGCCTATTTTTTCATATCAGTATATATATTTCATAGACAATGTATTCTATTGAATAAAATAGTCAAAATGGAATGGAACGTGTTGTACCTTCATTATTCACACGACTGACACCCCTCTTCACGAAAGGGAAACCCGTAGTCGATTATGATGGACATAGTGGACAATACTAAGTGTCCAAGTTAGGAACGCCCCTTTTTAGTAATTGACCAATAGGAATCAAGCTAGGAACGTCTCTCATTTGTGATTGGACAATAGTAGCCATGTTAATTAGTAATTGACCAATAGGAACGTCTCTTATTAATGATTGACATCTTATCCACCTCGCGCCTACTATATAGATGTACTGAGAGTCCATAGTACTCATGTTAGGTTATTCGTGATTGGTCAATAGTACCCATGTTAATTAGTAATTGACCAATAGGAATCAAGCTAGGAACGTCTCTTATTGCTGATTGGTCAATAGTTAATTAGTAATTGACCAATAGGAATCAAGCTAGGAACGTCTCTTAACGCTGATTGGTCAATAGTACCCATGTTAATTAGTAATTGACCAATAGGAATCAAGCTAGGAACGTCTCTTAATGCTGATTGGTCAATAGTACCCATGTTAATTAGTAATTGACCAATAGGAATGTCTCTTATTAATGATTGACATGTTATCCACCTCGCACGCACTATATAGATGTACTGAGAGTCCATTCCCTCTCAGTTGTAGACGCAGCCATGGAAAGACACCAGTGTCGTCACTGCGAGGTCGCCTTCGACACGTGCGCAGAACTACAACGTCACGTGCAGAGTACTCACTCGACGCCATCATGCGACTTACATTCATACTCGATGGCACCGCCTATGGTGGCGCCACGCAGCGACTATGCAAAGAGAGCGAAATACGCATGCGAGAAATGCGGCGCCACCTTCGGGAAATATAACAACCTACAGCGTCACGTAAGGTCGGTATGTAGAGGTAGTAGTAGTAGTAGTAGTAGTAGTAGTAGTAGTAGTAGTAGTAGAAGCATCGTCTACGCGTGTAAGAAATGCGGACGGAAGTTCGAAAGACGTTACAATCTGACCATGCACGCACGAACCGCGTGTGCCGACGTCACCGAGCCACCAGCACCAAAGAGATCAACAAGAGAAGACACTATCCCATCTCAAAACCATCCGCTCGTTACCGAGGAAGATCCGTTAGATCCACCTGATCGACTTCCCTTCGCCGATACTCTGTCGACAGTGATGCTAGATGTCGTTCGTGCGCACTGGTCTGCTATACGAACCCACGTGTTCAGAGGTCCACTTCAATGCAGGTACGATTACAGATTAATCACGCTAGACACGACCGACTTGGAACCGTCTTTGAAGATCATGTTCCAGGAACAGACCAATGCGTTCAAGATTAACCTCAGTTACGGGTTCATTCTGAGAAACAAGAACACGGGTCAATACAAGTACTATCATACCTCTTGTAATTGCTGTGGACGCTACCTGGACGAACCCAGTCTCGTCGCCAACAGCAAGGACTTTGATAAATTTCTCGAACGCATCCGAGAACCCGACCTCTTGCAATGGGCCATCAATCAAAGACCGGATTCTGCGTGGGTATGCGAACTCGTGACGAATGTCACTTTTTTCGTTAATCGCATCATCGATCATCCTATAGGATGTGTAGGCATGATCTCTCTACCATCCTACATCAAAAGGAAGAAAAGCATCATCGGATTGGAAACGGATCCCATCCATATCAAGAGGTACAAAGATAACCTGTGTCTGTTCCGATGTCTGGCCCTGCATCGAGGATGTGATCTATATCGATTGGAACCGGCGGTGAAGACGCTCTACGAGACATACGATCGAGATCACGTACCTATGGAAGAATTTACAGGGTCACGCTGGATGACCTCTATCGCGTAGAGACCACGTTCCAAACGAATGTGTGCGTGTACCGTCTTGTCAACGAGGAGGACGGTAAGTCGACTGCCGAACTGGTTCGTCGATCGTTATGCAGGTACCCCGAAACAATGTATCTCAACCTTCACGGGACACATTTTTCATTCATCCAAGATGTCTGCATGTACTGCAACTCGTATCGATGTCGGAAGTGCGGTGACTCGTTATGGAAAGAGGCATCGAAGCTGTATCGACACGAGCGCACGTGTACGGGAGGTGTGCGTCGAGTCTATCCTGGCGGCGTGTACCATTCCACACCATCGGTATTCGAACGTCTGGACGACGAGAACATTCGCGTGGCTGAATCGTTGCGCTACTATCCGTATCGAGCCACCTTTGATTTCGAGTGTTGGTTCGACACGGAACAACTTCCGTCGGACAGTGACAAGGTCCACTGGGTGGCGCGTCACGTTCCACTGAGCGTCAGCGTAGCATCCAACGTCCCCGGTCACGAGCGAGTGCAATGTCTCGTCACGGACGGAGACACCAACAAGTTGGTGAGTAGAATGATGAATATCTTACAAGCGATGAGTGACGCCGCGTACGACAAGATCAAACACTCGTACGAAGATGTCTTGGATCAACTCGCAGAGGAACTGACGAAATGGGACGAAAGTGAGAAGGCTGCACGATCAGCCATCGATAAGAAGAAATCTCGTCCGACGACCAATCCATACAAAAAGCTGATGGGACAACTCTATGGTTGGATGCATCAGTTACCTGTCATCGGGTTCAATTCGGGTAAGTATGATCTCAATGCCATCAAACAGTTTCTCATACCCTACTTCTTATCCACCGAATCAAAGGAACAAGAAGAACAAGAAGAAGAACAAGACGACAAAGACGAAGAGAATGAGGGTGTCGGTACTTTTTTCGTCATCAAACGCAACAACACTTTCATGTGTCTTTCGACGGATCAGCTGAAATTCCTAGACATGACCAACTACATAGCTCCCGGGTTCAGTTACGACAAGTATCTGAAGGCGTACGGATGCGAGGTGACAAAAGGTCATTTCCCGTACGAGTACATGGACCGTTTGGAGAGACTCGACGACACTGCACTTCCATCGAAACAGGCCTTCTTCAGTCGACTGAAGAACGAAGGTATCTCCGACGAGGATTATGCCAGTTGTCAAGAGGCCTGGCGCGATAATTCCATGACGACTTTGCGAGACTTTCTCGTCTGGTACAACAACAGAGACGTGGTTCCCTTTCTGCAGGCCATCTACAGACAGTTTGCCTTCTACGAACAACGTGGCATAGACATGTTCAAGCAAGGCATCAGCGTACCTGGTCTGACCTTGCTCTACCTGTTCAACGACCTTCCCGAGAAGACCTACTTTACCATATTCAACGAGAAGAATAAAGATCTTCATCATCTCGTCAAAGATCACGTGGTTGGCGGGGCTTCGCTCATTTTTCATCGCTATCACGAGAAAGGGGTCACCACGCTACGTCAGAACGAGTACGGAGAGGCCGCTCGTCCTTGTAGGTCCATCGTTGGATACGATGCCAATGCCTTGTACTTGTGGTCACTCATGCAAGACATGCCTATGGGATGGTACACGCGACGACGGGAAGAGAAAGATTTCCGACCGGAATCGGCGCAGCTGTACGGTCAGATGGCCGCGGAATGGTTGACTTGGGAATCCGAACGCACGGGACGCGTCATACGACACCAGATCAACGGTAGAGAGAAGAGAATAGGCAAACTGCTGGTGGACGGGTGGTGCAGCGAGACGAAAACGGCTTATCAGTACCACGGATGTTTTTTCCATGGTCACTCGTGCACTGGCAAAGAGGTCAACGAGGTCAACGGGAAACCCATGGCTGAACTGCTCGAAGAGACCCGAAAGAACACCGTCTACCTCCGTCACTTTGTCAAAGTCGTAGAGATGTGGGAATGCGAGTGGAAAGAGACGAGACGAGATCCTGTCGTGAAAAAGCTTCTGGATGCTGCATTTCCGCGCCGACGTCACGCAAGATGGACGATGACGTCACAACAGATCCTGAGCGGCGTGCGTGCCGGAACCGTGTTCGGTCTGATCGAGTGTGACCTTTGCGTACCGGAAGCATTGCGAGAACACTTTGCCGAGATGCAGCCCGTGTTCAAGAACATCCGACTGACACGAGACGATCTCGGACCGTTCATGCGCCGATACGCCGAGGAGCACGACATCATGACGACACCGAGACGCATGCTCGTGGGTAGTTATCGAGGGGATAAGATCCTGCTTGCCACGCCTCTGCTGCGATGGTACATGGACCACGGTCTCGAGGTGACGCACGTGTATCAGGTCATCGAGTACGATCCCGTCCCGTGTTTCAGACGGTTCGGCGATGCAGTGTCCGCGGCGCGACGCGAAGGAGACGTCCACTCGCACAAGGCCATCATCGCAGACACCATGAAGTTGCTGGGGAACTCGGGTTACGGAAAGACCATAACCAACGTGGACCGACATCGTGACGTCAATTATTGCAAGGAGAAGGCGGCATCGCTCTTGGTCAACGATAAGAGATTCCGACAACTCGATGTCATCGTGGACGATGCGTACGAGATAGAGATGAACAAGAAGACCGTCACGTACACCCTGCCCATACACGTGGGATTCTTCGTTCTGCAGTACGCCAAGATGCGCATGTTACAGTTCTACTACGACTTCATCGACAGGTACCTGGAGCGCCCTCTTTTTCAGTACTGCGAGACATATACAGATTCTGCCTATTTGGCCTTGGCCGGCGAGTCCGTCGACGCCCTCGTGACTCCGGAACTACGAGAACATTACTTCCGGCACCGCTCCGAATGGTTGCCGTCCGAATGTTGCGACCATCATCGGAACGAGTACGTGCGCTGTCGACTCGCCAATAGACCGTGGGTCGGCGACGAGGCGTGCTGTAAAGCGCGTAGGGCGTACGACAAGAGGACACCTGGTCTGTTCAAGGTGGAATGGTCCGGCGACGGGTTCGTGGGGTTGTGCAGCAAGACGTACTATTGTTTCGGAACCACCGACAAATACAGCACCAAAGGACTGAGCAAACGTCACAACGACATCGACAAGAACGCGTTCCTGGAGGTGCTCGCCAACCGTCGGAGCGGAAGTGGAAAGAACCGTGGATTCCGGGTGCGTCACTCGACCGTGTTGACGTACGTGCAGGAACGAGCGGCTCTCACCTACTTCTATCCCAAACGAGTGGTGCACGAGGACGGGGTGAGCACGGGTCCGGTAGACGTGTAGAAAAGGACGATGCACTGCGGTCGTCTTTCATAAGCGACCATGGACGCGCCGTGGAAACATCCTTTCACGTGCATCGTCGCCGGTCCGACGGGATGCGGCAAAAGTACTTTCGTGACGCGTATGCTACGTCAAGCTGCTGCGATGATCGATCCTCCTCCCGAACGGATCACGTGGTGTTACGGAGAATGGCAAGAGGCTTACGCAACGATGGACTTGATGGACGTGCGCTTCGAGGAAGGGTTGCCGAGTGCTAGCATGTTCAATTCGTCGACGAGGAACCTCATCGTCATAGACGATCTCATGGCAGAAACGGACGAACGGGTCACGACCTTGTTCACTAAAAAGAGTCACCACAGGAACACGTCCGTGCTGTATCTCGTACAGAACCTTTTCCCCAAAAACAAAGAGAGTCGTACCATCAGTCTGAATTCTCAGTACATGGTGGTGTTCAAGAATCCTCGTGACGCATCGCAGATGTCGCACTTGGCTCGACAGATGTATCCGGGGCGCGCCAAATTCGTTCAAGAGGCTTTTAAAGACGCCACCTCGGTACCGTACGGCTATCTATTGGTCGATCTCAAGCAGGACACGCCCGAGGACATGCGTCTGCGCACGGCCATCTTTCCAGACGACGGTGTTCAGTACGTGTACTTGCCGAAGGTATAAAAAGACCGCACGCGTGGATAGTCTCTTCATTCCCACCATGTCTGCCCTGGTGAAGAGACACATTATATGCATACAGGCGCTGAACAGGATCAAGAACAACAAACTGAAAAGAGCCATCATCGAAAACGCTGACGCCGATCTTTTGTGTGCGCTAGCCGAGTGTGCCTACAACATATTAAAACAGAACATTCCATTGTCTGCATTACAGAGGCGTCGTTTGAGTAAATGCAGGAAGAGGTTACGGGAGTTGGCTCACAGTCGAACGTCGGCCGGTAGAAGAAGACGCCTCTTGCTGAACCGACAGGTCGGCGAGGGAAGGAGCGGAGGGTTCCTATCGGCCTTCCTAGCACCGTTGGCAAGTTCGGTGTTTCTACCCTTGCTTCGAGAGGTGCTGCTCCCGCAAGCAATCAGGTCGCGCCACCTTCGTTCGGGAGGTTAGATGGAACACGCACGCAAGATGGCCTTGGTAGATCCACGAATGTTGGACACGCTTCGATCACCCCCACCTCCGACGGATACCTTAGGTAAGAAGGTGCGAGCTCTCGATGACGAGATGACGACCATCCTCGAGAGAAAGGACCTCGACGACAGGACCAAGGTAACATTGTATAATCAGGTGTGGCAACGGTATAACGTCTTGTCCGATAAACACGCCAAGGAACCGACACGAGTGATCTCGATGAACGAGTCTGCGCCGGGGCCGGGGCCGGGGCCGGGGCCGGGGGCGGGGCCGGGGGAAGCTCCTGCTAGCGAGATAGAAGCCGACGTCGTGGATACCGTTCCCAAGACCATGCAAGGCAAAGCCAGACGGTTGATGGAACGCATGAAAAGAAACATGTCTTGGACCGCCCGCGGCGAACTGATACACGAGGGTGTGCCCATCGCCGGAAGTAACGTGGTGGATCTCGTGAACGATGTGTTGCGCAAGAGAAAGACCAATCCGACGGGATGGCAACCGTTTGCAAGACAACTCCGTGATATGAACCTGCCCATGGAGTTGGTCGGTAACGTCGCCAGGAGAGACTACATACGCCAGGCACCGACACCGACCACATCCACTCCAGGTCGTCGTCGAATACCGGCTACTCCTCGCTCTGGTGGTGGTGGTGGTGGTGGTAGCGCAAGAAGATCGCTCAGTTGGACACCCCTCGCTCGTCGACGCGGACAAATCGAACATTCCATGCTCACCCCACCTCCAGAACGTCAACGCAAGGCACTGACGTCATTGGCTAGTTGGGAAGACATTTAAGTCGTTGCAACACGTGTCCACAGCTCAGTGTGCACTGCGATGTCGAACGATCCACAGGACACGTACTACCGTTCCGTCGTCGTTACAGTATTTTGCGTTGGACTGTACTTGATTGCTGACGCCGTAGTGCGAAATCTTTACAACAGTTGCTCTGCAGAGTATGATCACAGTACTAGAATATAGATCATTCGTCATCGTCTTGGGTGTGGTAGTGGGGCTTCTGGTGTACGTCAGCGTACTCTTTCTTACTCGTCACGAACCGTGCTGCGCACCGTGCTGCGCAGTAAACGTCACAACCGTCAGTCCATCGGAACTCTTTTAATGACACCGAAGAAAGAACGAGTACTTAGGACGGTCTACTTCGATCAGAAAATTGTAGGTAGTTACGGCGGACCCGATGCCTTGCGACGCGTCACGCACATATCAAGAAAAAAGGTCGCGGAATGGTTGTCGGAACAGGACGCCTATACCCTACACAAGCCGGCTAGACGTCGTTTCGAGAGACGACGCGTCATCGTGAGCGGTATGCGTCAGCAGTGGCAGGCCGATCTCGTCGATCTGTCGCATTTGAAAAAGCACAACGACGGTATGACCTTTCTCCTCACGGTGATCGACGTCTTCTCGAAAGTGGCCTGGTGTGTTCCCATGAAGAACAAGTCCGCGGCGTCGTTGGTAGCGGCACTTGACAGCACGTTCAGCAAAGGCTGGCCAAAGATGTTGAAGACAGACCAAGGAAAGGAATTTCTGAATAGACCCTTCCATGCTCTATTGAAGAAGCACAACATCCATCACTTCTCCACGCACAACGCGGAGACGAAGGCGTGCATCGTGGAAAGATTCAACAGGACGTTGAAGTCACGCATGTGGCGATACTTTACGAAACACCAGACGTGGCGATACATCAACATCCTTCAGGACCTGGTGCATTCGTACAACAACAGCTACCACCGCAGTATCGGCATGGCTCCTTCACAGGTGAGTTACCGTAATCAGGAAAAGGTGTGGCAGCGACTGTACGGTCACGACGGTAAGGGCGTGCCCAAGTTGCGCGTGTCGGATCGCGTACGTATCAGCAAGTACAAAGGTAAGTTCGAAAAGGGGTACACGGCGAATTGGAGCGAAGAGATTTTCACGATACACCAGGTTCATCCCTCTGCTCCACCCGTGTATCGATTGAAGGACGATCTCGGCGAAGTACTGGAAGGTACCTTCTACGAAATGGAGTTGCAGAAAGTGTTGGTACCCCCCGATAAACTGTTCTACGTGCAAGAGGTCCTGGATCGTCGCAAGGTAGGTGGACGAAATCAAGTTTTCGTGAAATGGTTCGGCTACCCCTCCAAATTCAACAGCTGGATCGATGCCAAGGCACTGGTGCAGTCTACTATAAAGACTAGCCACGCGTTCGGTAAGACTTCATTCGAGACATGACACATGACACGACAACACGAGACTTCACCGTCGTAGAACAGGAGGAACAAGAGGACGTAGTAGTAGAGGACAGTACTGACGCGCAGAACGTAGAGGACAGTAGCGGTAGCAGTAGCGGTAGCGGTAGCACTCCTTGGCATCTGTTCGGTACCGCGTGTCCTAAAGAGGAAATAGTCTTTCTGTGTCAGGTGCTCATCTTGTTTACGGTCATTCTCATAAGCATTTACAATCTGACCACAGGTCACGAGAATTCTACTCTGTGGACGGCTCTGTTGAGTAGTTCTTTGGGTTACCTGCTCCCCAATCCCACGTTGAGACGTAATGGCGACTGATTTCTACTTGACACTGCCTAGCAACGCTTCCATGAAGATGTATCCCAACAATACGTTGGCTCATTACATCACAGACTTACCTCGACTTATCGATCTGACTGGCGAGTGGGAATGCGGGTTGGCAGAAATACAGTACCCGCATACGTGGCACAACGTTACAGAGGAAGATGTCTGGTTCTTCCTCAATGAGAACAGTCCTACGGGTCGTATCCCGAGTATGAAGTTAGCCACTGGGTATTACAGAGGTCCTGTGACATTGATGAACCGTGTAAACAGGGGTCTGCGACTTATGACAACGGACAAGACACAAGCTAAATTGACCTACAGCGTGATCACTCAAAAAATGACGTTGCACATGTCATACAACACCGTGTTCAGCACACCGCGCCACAGTGCGTTAGGACCTATGTTAGGATTTCGTGAGTCGATCGTCACTAGTCCGCCGGCACCAAACAGCACACACCAGCGCGATAACCCGAGACCAGCGCTGGCCAATGCAAACGAGCGCACGTACATCCACCCGAGTCTATGTGGACAGAATATCGGTCTCACACCGTCGGCCACCGTGGTTGTGCCACCCAAAGAGACTCCCGATGATCCGTACCCCTTCCATAAAGAGGCCAAACACGTGGTGCAGATGAATCAAGGGTTCGATACCATATACGTTTACACGGACGTCGTGGAGTCTCGCATAGTAGGTGACACTGTCGCGCCTTTGTTGCGAGCCCTCCCGGTTGGCGGACGTCACGGCGAAACGGTATCCGACAGGTTCACTAACATTCACTACGTGCCTCTGTTGTACTCGCACTTCAAGTCGATTGAAATCGATATAAGGGACGACACAGGACGGCGCGTGCCATTCGAGTACGGTAGAGTGACCGTGACACTTCATTTTCGACGGCGCAGGATCGGACTGTTCTGAAGATGAATTACAACGAGTATTACGCGCGTCAGGCAGGTGGTGCACTGCCCTACTTCGCTGGTGCTCAATACCAGCGGGGACATGGACTAGGTAGTCTGTTCACCGGTCTGCTGCGCAGCGCCATGCCGCTCATCAAGAGAGGTGCCGTGGCGTTGGGAAAGGGGGCGTTGAAGACCGGCGTGCGCATAGCCGACGACGTCATGTCTGGACAGAGCATAAAAAAGGCAACCAAACGACGCGTCACAGATGCCGGTAGGAATCTGATGCGTATGGTGGTTCCTGGCGTGCGTCCTCGAAAACGTATAAAACGCGCGCCGGCAAAGAAAGGAGTCACTTTAGCAAAGAGACGACGCAAGAGACAGACGTCCGCGAAACGCGAGGCCGACATATTCGACGACGATGGCATTCGTACATAAACAGTCGTGTGAAGGGGTCAAGAGCGAGCTGGATCTCTTTACAGTACCCCCCACTCAGACCAGCATCATCGACAGTCACGTAGTGGAACATCAGCCCTTGTCCTCGCTGGACTCGGGTGGACCCATATAATTCCTCATACCCGGATCGGGAGACGATTACCTGGATCTCGCCAACACGATACTGCACGTGCAGGCGAAGGTGACACGAGCCAACGGGGACGATCTCGACTTGGCCGATCCCGTGGGACCGGTGAATAACTGGCTGCATGCACTGATCAGTCAAGCCGACGTCTCCCTGAACAGTACGCTCGTGACCCCTTCGACCAACACGTATGCGTATCGCGCCCTCATAGAGACGTTGCTCAGCTACGGTCCAGATGCCAAGAACACGCAACTGACGAGTCAGCTGTGGCACAAGGACACGGCCACTCGCATGGACGCCGTCGAGATAGCCGACGGACCCGCAGCTAACGAAGGGTTCGTGGCTCGAAGAGAGAACATCCTGAGGAGCCGTGTTGTCGATATGATGGGCCGTCTCCACGTGGACCTCTTTCTGCAGGATAAATTCCTCATCAACGGCGTCGACGTCAAGATCCGACTGGTGCGTAGTAAACCTGCTTTTGCACTCATGGCTGGTGGAGTCAACCCCGATTACAAGATACAAATAGTCAATGCCTGCTTGTTTGCAAAGAAAGTCACCGTGAATCCCAGCGTGCAGATAGCACACGTCAAGGCTTTGGACAAGAGTACGGTCAAGTATCCGATGCGGTCCGTCGAGTGCAAGGTGTACTCCATTCCTGCCGGCACTCGCTCGCACACGTACGAGAACCTGTTCCTCGGCACCCTGCCGAAACGTCTGGTGCTGTGCTGCATCGATAACGATGCCTACAACGGAGCGTACGACAAGAATCCGTTTCACGCCAAGAACAACGCCATCAGCTTCCTCGCGGTGTACGTGGACGGACGCCAGATACCCTCCAAACCTTTCCAGCCGAATTTCGAAGACGACCTCTTTGTCAGGAGCTACATGAGTCTGTTCTCGTCGACCGGTAAGTTTAACAAGATTTAACAAGATTTGCCATCCAAGCCAAAGGCCCAGATGGCAAGTGGACAAGGAAGCCATTGGCTTATCGAGAGTCCAACAATGTTCACCTACTTATAACCCGCCCTCCTGATATATGTGTCAACCTTGTTTTTAAACATATTCACGCTGCTAGCAGTTACACAATCTGTAGACAGTTTGTTCCATTCATTTACTGTCCTCTGTGAGAACGAGTGCTTCCTGATGTCCAATCTACATTGATCCTTTACTAATTTTACCTCATGTCCTCTAGTTCTGCTATCCTTCTTGAGTGAGAAAAACATATTTCTATCAATATTTTCATACCCATTCAATATCTTAAAAACTTCAATCTGATCTCCTCTTAACCTCCTTGTCTCTAGAGTTGTTAAACCACATTCTTTCAGGCGTTCTTCATAACCAAGGTCTCTAAGTTCTGGAATCATTTTAGTTGCTCTCCTTTGTATGCGTTCAAGCGTATCTATATCCTTCTTACGATATGGTCTCCATGCTTGTATACAGTATTCTAAATGAGGTCTAACTATTGCTTTATAAAGAGGTATAATTAACTTTTTTCCCTTGTATGTTATGTTTCTTCTAATCAATCCAAGAATTTGATTACCCTTTGAAGCTGCAATACCACACTGCTCTGAAACTTTCATATCAGCGCTTATTGTAACTCCTAAGTCCTTTTCTTTTACAGTAGTACCAAGAACAGTAGCTCCCATTTTATAGTTTACATTCAAGTTCCCATGTCCTGTATGTAGGCATTTACATTTCCCAAAATTGAACAGCATCTGCCATTTCTCAGACCATTTCACTAATCTGTCTAGATCGTTTTGTAAATGTTGTTTATCACCATCAGTATTAACCTTTCTAAACAGTTTTGTGTCGTCCGCAAATTTCAGTACGTTACTTGTTATACTGTCGTCCAAGTCATTGATATAAATTAAGAATAATATAGGTCCTAATACTGATCCTTGAGGTACCCCACTCAAAACCGATTTCCAATTTGAAACTTCGCCATCTACTACAACTCGTTGTCTTCTGTCAGTCAGCCATTGTTCTATCCAGTCAGTTATGCTATCCCCGATACCATGGGCTTTTAATTTAAGTAGCAATCTTTGATGTGGCACTTTGTCAAAAGCTTTCTGAAAATCTAAGTAGATAATATCTACTGGCGATCCCTCGTCTATCCACTTAGTGATTTCTTCCAAAAAACATAACACATTTGTTAAGCATGACCTCGCTTTAAGGAATCCATGTTGAGATGAATTTAATAATTTATGCTTAACGAGGAAGTCCACCATATGGTCTTTAATTAACCTTTCTAATAATTTACAAATCACTGACGTTAAACTCACTGGTCTGTAATTCTCTGACTTATTTCTCGAACCATTTTTAAATAATGGTATGATGTTTGCTTCTTTCCATTCAAACGGAACAACTCCCTCTTTTAATGACAAGTTGTGGCAGGACGAAGGGAACGGACTGACTCGCAGCGACTACCGACACGGCTACACCTTCTTCGGTTTCGACCTGACCCCCGATCAGTGCGATGGTCCCTGCTTCCATCTAGTACAAAAGGGCAACCTGCGCATAGAAGTGCATTTCCGCAATGCGCTGCTGAACACCGTGAACGTCGTCGCCTACGCCGAGCTCGAGTCCGTGCTGGAAATCGACAAGAATCGCAACGTCATCTACGACTACTAAAATGGACACCCTGCAGATTGCTAGACTACTGGCAGTGGACCCGTGCACCAGAACTATATTTCGCGGCGTCGTACCCAGAGACGGACTACCCACTACGATAGACGGCACTCTGCCCGCAGCCTTCGTGTGCAACACCGACAACGGCGACGAACCAGGCGAACATTGGATAGCGCTGTACCTGGACGCCGACGGACGCGGCGAATACTTCTGCTCGTACGGACTGCCGCCTCGTTACGCAGCGTTCCGCACCTTCCTGAACAAACACTGTTCCGAATGGACTCATAATACCCAGAGGCTTCAGAGTCCTCTGTCTAACGTTTGCGGACAATATTGTGTTGCTTATGTAATGTTTCGTTGTAAAGGTTCTTCTATGAAGAGTTTCGTAAACATGTTCCACACTAATCTGGTCAATAACGATGTTGAAGTGTTCGATTGGATGAGACTATTGAAAAAGGGTATACCCTACTATCGTGTATCTTACAGAGACTGATGATATATTCGGCACCTATTCAGTAGTTAATGATTGCCGCGTATTTGATTGGCTTAAAACAGCTGCGATATTGTGGTACACTGTATTATCGCTCATAGCAGCAGCAGCAGTACACCACATCATCGTTCGAGCCTCTGGCGAGGTGGTGCACCACCCGTAAGCTCGCGACCTCTGACGTGATGGTAAACATCCGCAAGTCGCCTCGTCGTCATCCTCGAGCCTCTGGCGTGGTGGAAACACCCCTAAGCTCACGACCTCTGGCGCGATGGTCAACATACGCAAGTCGATTCATATATATATTCATCATAGTTGTAGTTGTAGTGATATTACACGCTACCACGCTTGATGTATCGCCATGCTGCTTGTATTATACTCAATAAAATACGTGTGCACTCGTACCCTATCGTGTTGCGTTGATTTCTCGTCTCCATTAGTCCCCTTTGATAGTTGATATAATTAACGACCCTATTATTAATTAATTGATTACTAATGACCCTATAATTACTACGTATGATTCGTCACGGTCACTACCTGGTCAGTACAGGTCATAGGTCACCACACACACACACACACACACACACACACACACGCACACACACACACACACACACACACACACACACACACACACACACACACACACACACACATACAAGGTTATGACCGTTAGGGTTATCTCCAGTCGCTAGGGGGCGCTCGTGGTGGATGTAGGTCACCGCTAGGGGGCGCTGGGGGCTATCCAGAAGCCTCTATACCGGAAGTGATGAGCTGCTCTTTACTGGGCTGCTCTTTTGATGTCCCATTCCGCCCCTATAACTACTTTCGTCGTAGGATTCCTTGTCTTGGTTCTTGTCTCTAAGGCTGAAGCGTTGGTCTAGGTATACGTAACTCTCCACATTCTCTATCTGAGTGTTATTAACGTATATTGGGGTATTGTCTTCCACCATTATTTTTGTTTTTGAGATGTTCATCCTCAAGCCGCTTAGGTTACTTTCTTCGCATAGTTCTTGTAGCATTATTTCTAGTTCTTGTGGTGTTTCGGTGCACAGGAAGATATCGTCTGCGAAACGGAGATGGTTAAGATATTCTACGTCTATTTTCAGGCCTTTGTTCTCCCAGTTCAGTCTTCTGAAGATACTATCGAGTGTTGATGCGAATAGTTTGGGTGAGATGGTATCCCCCGTCGCACTCCTCTTTTGATGTTTATTTTCTCGCTCTCTTTGTGAAGATATACTGTCACAGAGCTGTCCGTGTACATATCTTTCATGAGTTGTATGTATGCATCTTCTATCCCTTGGTCTTGGAGTGAAGACAGTATTGCCTGTGTTTGTACTGAGTCGAAGGCCTTCTCATAGTCAATGAATGCTATACAGAATGGTATGTTGAATTATCCTTCAGTTGATTTATGACATGGATGTGATCTGTCGTTGAGTACCCGCCTCTGAATCCTGCCTGTTCTCTGGGTTGATTTTCGTCTAGTATTTTCTCCAGTATGGCTGTTAGAATCTTTGTGAATAGCTTGTAGATGTTCGATAGCAAGCATATTGGTATATAGTTCTTTATGTCTTTTTTGTTGCCTTTTTTGAAGATTATCACCATCTTTGCATTTTTCCAGTTAGTGGGGATTCGTCTTTCTGATATGCATTTTGTATACAGCTTGGCTAAGGTTTTGGCGATGGTATACTCTCCTGCCTTCAACGTTTCGATGTTGACTTGGTCATTTCCTGTTGCCATCCCGTTTTTCATCTTCTTTAACGCGGCTTCTACTTCCCGTGTTTTTACTGGTGGTACTTCTCTTGGGTATGTGCGTATTGTTACGGTTTGGTCGCTGTCATAAAATTCGGTGTAAAACTCTTCTATTTGTTCTAAGATCTTATCCTGGTCTTGGAATTCTCTCTCCTGATTGTCTAAGAGTGTTATCAGTCTATTTTTGCGCCTAGGATGTGCGTTCTTCTGACCTTGTTCAAGCTCTTTGATGTCTCTATTGTTTTTCATACGGTGTCTAGTCTGTGTTTTCTGATGTCTTCTTTCACTTTCTTTTTGAGGGTCTTGCATATATCTGTGTACTCTATGCAGTCCCTAGAGGTGTTCTTTACCATTTCTCTACGTTTTTTCATCAGTGCTCTTGTTTGAGTTGATAATCTAGACTTGTCCCGTTTGGTGTTTTGTTTGGCTATGCTTGTCGCCGTCTGTTGGATCATTTCTGTAATGTTTTCATTTAGAGTGTCAATATCATCCAGTTCTTGTAGAGCAGTGAACCTGTTTTTCAGTTCAAGTTGGAATTCGTTCTTTTTAATTCCAATTTCTCTAGTGTCGACTTTTGGTGGTTTCTTTTTTCTTAGCAGCTTCTTCCTTTCTGCTTTCGTGTCTCTGATGTTGCTCATCAACATTCTATGGTCGCTTCCAATGTTTATGCGGTTTATGACTCTTACATCTGTTATCATGTTCGGCTTGTCAGCCATGATGTAGTCAATTTCATTCTTCCTTTTTCCGTCCGGGCTTCTCCATGTCCATCTCCTCTCAATTTTCTTCTGGAATAGTGTATTTCATGATCTTGTAATCATTTGATGTTGTCCACTCTATTAAGGTATCACCTCGTTCATTCCTCTGTCCTAGGCCGAAACTTCCTGTCCCTGTTTCGGATGGGTTTGTTCTTACACCCACTTTGGCGTTGAAGTCTCCCATCACTATTGTATAATGGCTTGGATTCTCCAAGATTTTATCGATGTCATTATAGAAGATGTTTATTTCGTCTTTAGAGTGTGATGTCGTTGGAGCATATACTTGAACTATTTTTAGTTGGTATCATGTTGCTATGCATAGAACAAGTTCTGCTACTCTTGGGCTAATGTTATTAACCCTTGTATGTTGGCTTTCCATTTCTTGTTTATGAGGAAGCCCACTCCCGCTTGTCCGTTGTTCGCCTTAGAATGGTATAGCAGGTGGCCACTCTGCAGGGTGGTAAAACCTTTTTCTTTTCTTCTTATTTTTTCTTCTTAAACGTCATACCATTATGTAAACAGGGTTCGAGAAATAAGTCAGATAATTACAGACCAGTGAATTTAACATCAGTTTTTTTGTAAATTATTAGAAAGGCTTATGAAGACGATATGGTGGACTTCCTTGCTAGGCATAAATTATTAAATCCATCTCAACATGGGTTCATAAAAGCGAGGTCATGGTTAACCCATATATTTTATGTTTTTTTTTGAAGAAATCACTAAGTTGATAGACGAGGGATCACCAGTAGATATTATATACTTAGATTTTCAGAAAGCTTTTGACAAAGTGCGGGGACGGCATAATCGACTGGATAGAACAATTGCTGACTGACAGAAGACAGCGTGTTGTAGTAGGTGGGGAGATTTCAGACTGAAAATCAGTTTTGAGTGGGGTACCACAAGGATCAGTATTAGGATCTTTATTATTCTTAATACATATCAATAACTAGGACGATAATATAGCAAGCAACATACGGACATTTGCGGATCACACAAACATTTTTAGAAGGGTTAACAATGATGGTGATAAACAATATTTACAAAACTACCTAGACAAATTAGATGGTTTGATAAATGATAGATGTTTTGGAAATGCCTACATACAAGACATGGGAACTTGGATATATACTATGAAATGGGAGATACTGTTTTAGGTACTACTGTAAAAGAAAATGACTTGAGAGTGACAATAACTGCTGATATGAAAGATTCAGTGCAGTGTGGTATTGTAGCTTGAAGGGTAATAACATTTTTGGCTTGGGAAGAAGGAAACAAAGCTAATTATACTTCTGTATAAAGCAATAACTAGGCTTCATCTAGGATACTGTGAACAAACTTGAATACTATATTGTAAGAAGGATATAGATACGCTTGAAGGAATACAGAGGAGAGCAACTAAAATGATTCCAGAACTGAGAAACCTTCGCTATGAAGAACAACTGAAATAATGTGGATTGACAATCCTAGAGACAAGGCAGTTAAGAGGAGATCAAAATGAAATTTTAAAGATACTGAAGGGTATGAAAATGTATACCTGCCAACTGGACCTTAGCATTGGATGATAATCGTATTAAAAAACTACAGGTATAATACTTCATAGTGTCACTCTACAAATCTAACTTCAGAGTGTCAAACTTCACGTAGAACACTTCCGAATGTCACTCTACGTGTAGAACACTTCACTCTACATGTAGAACACTTCAGTGTGTCACACTATAGGCAAACACTGTCACACAACATGTGTCACACTAGAGGTAGTACATTTCAGAATATCACACTGCATGTAGGACACTTCAAAAAATCACACAACAAATGGAACACTTCAGAGTATCTCACTATAGGTGGAACATTTCAGAGTGTCACACAGCGGATAGAACACGTCAGTGTGTCACATTGCATATAGCACACTTAAGAGTGTCAAACAGTGGGTTGCACATTTCAGAGTGACACACTACATGTATGCTATTGCATAGTGCCATTCCACATGTAGAACACTTCAGTGTGTCACACTACAGGTACATCACTTCAGAGTGTCACTCTACAAATATAACACTTCACTTTACATGCAGAAAATTTCAATGTGTCACACTACACGTATAACACTTCAGTGTGTCACAATACAGGTAGACGACTTCATAAGGTAACAAAGCATGTAGAACGCTTCAGAGTGTCACACTACAAGTACTGTATTTCAGAATGTTACACTGCAGGTAGCATATTTCAGAGTGTTACACTGCAGGTAGGACACCTCAGAGTGTTACAATATATGTAGGAGACTTCAAAGTGTCACACTACTTCATAATGTTTCACTGAAGGTAGATCACTTCAGAATGTCAAATGGCAGGTAGAACACTTGAGAGCGTAAATCTACAGGTAGAACACTGTGTGTCACATACAGGTATAATACTTCAGAGTATCACACTACAGAGTATCACACTACAGGTAGAACACTACGGAGTGACACACAGCAGTTAGTACACTTCAGAGTGTCATACTACAAGTAGGACATTTCGGAGTGCCACACTACAGGTAGAACACATCAGAGTGTCACAATACATGTAGGACACATCAGAGCATCACACTGCATGTAGGACACTTTAGATTGTCACACTACTGGTGGAACACTTCAGAGTGTCACTATACTGGTAGAACATTTCAAAGTGTCACTCTACATGTATAACACTTCAGAATGTCGCACTGCAGGTAGAACACTTCAAAATGTCACACTACAAGTAGGATATGTAGGACACTTCAAAATGTCACACTACATATAGGATACGTATTACCCTTCAGAATTTCACTCTACAGGAAGAACACTTCAGAGTGTCGCACTGCAAGTAGAATATTACACAGCATTTAGAACACTTCAGAATATCACTCTACATGTATGACATTTCAGAGTGTCACACTACAAGTGGAATACTTCAGAGAGTCACACTACACGTCTGACTCTTCAGAGTATCACGTAGTAGGTAGAAGCACACAGCGGGTAGAACACTTAGCAGTGTCACACTGCATGTATAACACTCTAAGTTGTCACACAGCAAGTAGGACACATTAAAGTGTCACAATGCAGGTAGAATACTATAAGCTGTCACACTGCAGACGGGACATTCTGAAGTGTCATGCTACAGGTAAGATACTCTATAGTATCTTACTGCAAGTAGAACTGACTAAATTATCACACTGCATGTAGGACAAAACAGGCTCACGCAGCAGGTAGGACCCTCAAGTGTCACATTGCATGGAACACTCTAAAGTGTCACATGTAAAATGCTATATAGTAATATACTGCAGGCGTGAACACACTAAAGTGCCACACTGCAGTTGTAGGACACAACAGTATCACACTGCATGTGTGTAAACTCTAATTTGTCATACTGCAGGTAAAACACTTTACAGTATCACATTGCATGTAGGACATTCTAAGGTGTCACGTTGCAGGTAAGACACTTAACATTGTCAGACTGCAAGGAAAGTAATCTAGAGTGTTGCACTGCAGGTAGGACGTAATGTCATGCAGGAAGTAAGACACCGCAGAATGCCGTACAAATAACCAGACAGTAGACATTATAACTTTGCCATAATGGAAACTGTCAAGCTTCTGAAACAATAGTTTAACTATGCTGCATATGTTGTACATGCAGGTTATGTTACTTGCCTCTAGCAAAACTGCTGCTGGTTTCTTTGCTGTATCATGTCTTGTTTTGTTGCAGTGCTGGTGTTGGGCGGTCGGGGACATTCATTCCCCTGGATCGTCTCCTGCAGCACACAGAGGAACATGACTGGGTGGACGTCTACAGCACTGTGTATGAGATGCGCCCCTACCACAATATTATGGTGCAGACTGAGATATTGTATCAGAGTACTTTCACATAGACAGGTGGTAACTAGTGTTGGGAACTGGGAAAATTTCGTCATTATTAATTTATCTAACCGATCGATGACCGATCAGTGCTCGATTATTTTAGTTAATGAATATGTTTGATAAATATAACTGTTTCTGGTTGTATTTATGTAACAATATCTATCAACAAATTAGAGACAACATTATTTTGCTACTTCGTTCGATGCCACCACCACCTGCTGAGAGGACTCGACTTTCTAGTGACTTTGTTGACACCGTTATCAATAGAGTTAATAATAAGGAAGTTTTTATTGGCCAGTAACTTGCAGAAGATGGCTGAATAGCCAATCAGAAGTCGTGTTGTGCTTCACTGTTTGCACTCTATAGTCACAATCTTGCACAGATAAGTTACATAATGACAGGGAATGAATATAATCGAAAATAATCGGTTTCATAATATTGTGACCAATTCATCAATCAGAACCATGAATCAATCAATTGTTGACAAGATTGATTAATCGGAGCAACACTAGTGGCAACAACTCCACAAACTCCAAATACTCCCTCCCCACAATCGTTTTGAACATTTTGGACATTTTGAAAATATCATATTTACATTACATTTTGACACCATATATTGCAGTAATTTTTTGAAGTGAAAATGGACACGCTGTAAACGCAGGAATCTCACCCTTGGTGAAATTTCGTAACTTGTCATGTGATCAGCGAGAGGATGGTCAGGCCCATGACTGTCATTGACCCACACAGTGTTTACCATGATAATAGATAAATATATACAACTGTGTGTTAAAAAAAAATGACATACATCATCCCATATGCCATAGGCAATGTGTTGTATCCGGTGGTGCTAGACATGTGAAGTGGGTATGTGTTGTACACAGTGGTGCTAGACATGTGAAGTGGGTATGTGTTGTACACAGTGGTGCTAGACATGTGAAGTGGACATGTGTTGTACACAGTGGTGCTAGACATGTGAAATGGGTATGTGTTGTACACAGTGGTGTTAGACATGTGAAGTGGGTATGAGTTGTACACAGTGGTGTTAGACATGTGAAGTGGGTACGTGTTGTAGGCGCAGTACGTCTGCATTCACCGCTGTCTGTTGTGTGTGCTCGATTGTCGTGAGGACTGTTGTGTTTGCTATGACCCTTTAATTGACAAACGACGACATGAGCCTCGGTTTGAGAGCTGGACGGGGCTCCGCCATGTTTGAGATTAAACAAGTGTGTGTGTTGTTTACCAACGTCTTATGTTCAGTGACATAGGTCCTGATACAGCACATCTTGGCGACGAGGGTGAATGGATACCACCTAACGCCTCCGCCGGTGTTCCTAGCATCACCGGGCGCTCCACCCGTGCCGTGGAATCGGTGGTTGTCGACTTTCGAAACTTACCTAATGGCAAGCGGCCTTGAAGGGGCCAACGTCACGGAAGCACGGCGTCGAGCTATCCTGGTACATTGCCTGGAGATAGAAGGCCAGAGAATACGTGTGCCTCTGACAGAGACGGACACATATGAGACCGCCGTAATTACACTACGAAATCATTTCGGCCCCAAACGAAGTGTCGTGATGGAACGGTATACGTTTCGACAACGGGCGCAACGCTCCGGGGAAAGTGTACGTGAGTACATTACTACATTGCACGAACTTGTAGCTAACTGCAACTTCGGTCAGCTGTCGGATGAACTGATCCGCGACCAGCTGATCGAGAAAACGAATAACCCCAGATTTAGGGAGCCACTCCTAATGGAGCCTGATACGCTCACTTTAGAGAAAGCTATCACACTGTCACTGACGTCCCGCATTGAGGTTGCCGCAAAACGAGAGTTTGAGCATTAAAATCCGGAGACACGGGCTACAGATAGTACCAAGTTTGAAACGCCTAAGGTTGAAACGGTCCGGGCGAAGTCTCATTACTCTGCGGCAAAGCTGAACAGGAGTACACACACAGCCACCAACACTCGGGTACAAGTGCCGTGTGGCAACTGTTTTTACATTTCACACGCGACAGGCAGCGCGAAATGTCCTGCCAGGGCGAAAACGTGCCGACTGTGTTAAAAAATGAATCACTTTGCGAAGTGTTGCAGATCTTCCAGAAAGGGGGAGTGCCGTCGGTTAAATACAACAGCCAAATGAATCTGCACCATTTGTACTTTCTGTGAATTCAGTAACCAGTGCATCTAAGCTGTTCAAACCATGCTGACACAATGGTGACAATAATTATTGATATTGGAGCGAAAGTGTCGATTTGGAATGACGCCTTTGCATCCGCCTGAGGGAACTTTGTCAACATACGACAGTAGGGGAATCCCACTGGAGGGAATGGTATATGTACTAGTCACATTCCAGTCTGAAACCATCCAGAACTTTCCGTTCTATGTCACCCGAAGTGGTTCGAGTCTGATGGGACTAGATTTGTTCGATTAACTTGGGTTTCCGGTTTCGAAGAATGGTGTCATCATTCAATATGTTGACATTGTTTCAGCATTTTTCTCAGTGTTCACAGGTTTTGGGAAAATTGCCAGGTTTGTTCACCGTCCCCGAGTTAAACCGGAAGTTACACCTGTGTCACAATGTTTGCGTCGCCTTCCATTCTCTGTACGTGAGGAAGTGTACCGTGAGTTGACCACAGTCCCCGAGTCAAACCGGAAGTTACACCGGTGTCACAAAGTTTGCGTCGCCTTCCATTCTCTGTACGTGGTGTAGTGTACCGTGAGTTGAAACGCCTAGAAGACGACGTGATGAACGAACCGATCGACTCATTACCCTGGATTTCGAATCTAGTCGTCGCACGTCAGGTGAAATACGACAGTGTGTTGACTTGAAAGCAATTAACAAGGCCATAATTCCAAATAAATATCCACTACCGACGTTTGAGGAACTGTCTGCCGAGTTTCACTACTCCAATGTCTTCACCAAGCTAGACATAAGGCGAAGTTACCAACAAGTTCCCATGGCAGAAAATAGTAAGCACTTGACCGCATTCATACCGCCGGATGCCGTATGTACTGAGTTCAGCCCCAAGTGCCTTCCAGAAGATCATATCTTCCGTACTCAGCGGAATAGATGTTTGCATCAACCCCCTAGAGGACATTGTCATCCACGGGCGCACGAAGGACCAGCACGACGCACGACTACAGCTAGTGCTCGACCAACTGGCTGTGCATCACATCACGCTGAATCCGGACAAGTGTCAATTTCCCAGGACGTAAATTGATTTTCTGGGTTACCACTTGTCATCCCAGGGTGTCCTACCATTGTACTCTTCCGTGAAAACCATCAAGGAGCTTCCACAACCGACCAGTGCGAAAGAAGTTACGTCATTTTTGGCCACAACAAATTTATATCTGAAATTCGTCCCTCACTATGTTGACATTGCAGAGCCACTGAGACGATTACTCCGCAAAGATGTCCCGTGGGAATGGACAGATGAAAAAGATCAAGCGTTCCGTACACTTAAGCACAAAATTACATCTGCTTCAATTCTAGCGCACTTCGACCCAGACACTCAAACGATCGTGACGACAGATGAGTCTGGAACTGGCCTTGGCGCGGTATTATCGCAAGTGTCCGGTGGCAAAGAACGTCCAGTCGCATATGCTTCGAAGACGCTGTCACAAATGAAAGGAAGTACTCGACAGGCGAACGTGAAGCATTGGCGTGTATCTTTGCATGCGAGCATTGACATGTGTTTCTCTTCGGTAGAAAGTTCACATTAAGGACTGATCCTTAACGTGTCCGGTGGCAAAGAACGTCCAGTCGCATATGCTTCGAAGACGCTGTCACAAATGAAAGGAAGTACTCGACAGGCGAACGTGAAGCATTGGCGTGTATCTTTGCATGCGAGCATTGACATGTGTTTCTCTTCGGTAGAAAGTTCACATTAAGGACTGATCACCAGGCCCTCACCACTCTATTAGCGACATCCGGATGGTCTGATCGCCTTCATCAGTATAACTTTGACATTCAGTACACTGCAGGTTCCAAGAACCAAGTAGCAGATATGCTAAGTAGTGAACCGTGTGAGTCGATGACAGATGACTGTGTAATGGAAGTCGAGTTGGACAACCTCGTCACACCACTTGAGTTGAAGGCTGCTTCTTCCACTGATGTCACATTGACGCAAGTCCGTCACTTCATCCAGAATGCTTGGCCCCGACACCCACCTGCTGGATTGGAAACTACTTCCGGCTGAGAGACGAACTGTCTGTGTTCGATGACGTATGTGTGTCGCGTGGCATTCGTGCTGTCATCCCTACATCACTCCAACAGCAGGTACTGCACATGGCCCAAGAGGGTCATCAAGGGATCGTACGAAATAAGCAGCGATGTCGCAATACCGTATGGTGGTCTGCAATTGATCGCCACAGATCAAGAGACTGTGAAGGTTGTGCAGTGTGTGAAAAATCTATGAAGCCAACACAACCACCACACCAACCGATACCGTGGCCTGAGAAACCATGGCAGCACATTCAGATCGACATTTACGGTGAGGTACAGGCTGCACCACTCAGTCAAAGATTTCTCGCTGTGGTACACGATGTCCACTCGAAATGGACAGAAATAGTCGTAACCAGCACGGTGACGTCTTCCGCCATCATTCAGATTCTGAAAGAACTGTTTTCTCGATGGGGAATACCCGAAGTTCTGCAAAGCGACAACGGACCACAATTCGTGTCATGTGAATTTGAAATGTTCCTCCAGAAACTCGGCATCGAAAACCGGCGCAACGCATTATATAACCCTCAGTGCAACGGAGGAGTGGAGCGGCTGAATCGTTTCATCAAAGAGAGTATTGGTGCGCAACTCAAGGAGGGGAAAACGTTCACGGACGCAGTACGAACGATACTGGAAACGTACCAATCGACACCACACGCGCTGACACAGCGTACCCCAGCAGAGTTGATGTTTGGTCGAAAGCTACGGTTCCCGTTGGAATGTCTGAAACCGCCTCAGACACATACACCGAACATTACAGTGCTAGCTGAATCGATCAGACGTAAACAGGAACGAACCAAAGCTTACACCGACAAAGGACGTCATTCACGAGACACATCGGTGAAACGTGGAGACTGTTTGCGGATGAAACGACCTATCCGAAAGCATAAACTAGCATCGTAGTTGTCGTATCCTAAGAGGATCGCCAAGAAAGCTGGGCCAAACACCTTCGTGCTTGAAGATGATTCACGCTGGAACTCGCAGCGATGTGTCCGGTCGTGCTAAGTGGGTCCTCCACATCTGCTAGCGGAAGAAACCTTACATGATGTCGACGTTGAAGGTCTTCCTGCTCGACAACTTGGTGACCCGCCTTAAGTGATCATGAGTTCACACTTCAATTATCAATTACTTTAAAAAGTAATCTTCAGTTGATACTTTAATCGCAATATTAAAAGACCGCACTCGTAGACAGTATTTCGCTGTTGAACTGAAAATTACACTGGCTAGATACTTTGTAATTCTGTGCTGCTTATGCGAAACCCCATAACTGGAAGTGTAATCCCTCAGGGAGGAGGGGGAAATATGTTGTGTTTGCTATGACCCTTTAATTGACAAGCGACGTCATGAGCCTCGGTTTGAGAGCTTGACGGGGCTTCAGCCATGTTTGAGATTAAACAAGTGTGTGTGTGTGTTGTTTACCAACTTGTTATGTTCAGTTACATAGGTCCTGACACAACAAGGACCTAAACGATGATAGCGAGGACAGTGACGGCTACGAAGGTGGGTACACTGCCTCACATGTAACTGTACCAAGTCACACTGGCACATTTCATACATCTTTCTGTTTCCAACAATATTTTGGCAACTCACTTCAAACTTTCTTTGTGACTGCAGCCGTTACTAAAAATTCTACATCCTACAGCGTGATGCAGCATTACCTTGAGTTTTCACAGTGCAGGCATATTGTATACTTATAAAGTGAATTATGAACTTGTGAACTTTCTTTATTACATTTTTACTCTCCGGTTTTTTGGATGGTAACCAACGATTTGTTGATGGTTGGATGACAAGTTCTCAGATTTGTCTGTGTTTGTGCGCTCACTATATGCTCTGACAAATCAGGGGTGGTTACTTATTAATTACATAATTTTTCTAATTTTTTATACAATTAAGCATGGTAGTATTTCCCTTTTAGCAGTTACTGAACAACCACATTATTGTATTGCAATATTTATTGCAGCTGGTAAATACTGGGCTAGTTCTGGGATGTATATATATATATTGTAGCTGAGGTATGGTAGACAGTTGTTATGATGTCCAGTGTTGAAGCTGTTGTTTGTTTGAAGTTGGGCTGGAGGCTGGAAAGTGGTATGCATGTTGTTCATGTGAGGGTCTGAAGGTGGGATTTGTGTGATTTATGCTACCTGCATGCATTTATAAAAACGCATGCATTTCAGCAGAATTTATACGTTTGTTTAAACAGTAGGTATTTGATGTTCTAAACGCAACAAATGTTTGAAGAATTTTTAAAATAAAATGTGGACTACATTGTCTATACTTTCAATTAGGATTAGAATTTGCCAACTAGTGTTCATCAAAACATATCGGGTCTTGCATGCGTGCGTGCGTGCGTGCGTGTGTGCGTGCATGCGTGCATGAGTGTGTGCGTGAATATATTAACATATGCTACATAATCTAAACTTCTGGTAAAATTGGCAAAATAAGAGTCAATGTCACTAATAATAGCAAAACAAATACGATGTCAGTCAGTGTCACTAATGCACGGCGATAGGCACCCAATGCCAAGACCCGGCCCCATGCCATGGGAATGGCAATCAATCTTGCCCAAAAACGTGTATAGTTACGGGCGCAGTATTCATGCTACTCCAGTTTTCAACCCATTGAAGTCTCGCTTGATATTGCTGATGTTAAAGAGTCTCAGTGTCTGTTTACAACAATAACAACACAGAGTCTTGTCTCAGCAAAATATATTTTGATATGCAATAAATCACGGAACACTGTTTTGATATACATACGTTGATAAAAAACTTTACATTCTTATCAGCTTATTGAGCGTCTGCTGACGTGTGTCTCGTTCTTAGCCACGTGTCAATAATCGCCCTTTTTGTGGTAGATGTATGTATGGCAAACCAGTCTTGTCATAAAAAGTAGGAATAATTATAAAGTGTTAAATATACGAGAACAAATTTACTACATGTTATATTCAATACAAATATATGTGTACGTGTTTTATCAAGAGCTATGACAAGCCTGTTTGTTATAACAAGTTGAAATCATTGGAAGAAAGTGGTAAAATTAAAAAAATTGTACGGCTATGTACGGCTTGCCATCAATATAGATTGAAACCCGCTGGTTTCCTCGTCTAGCACGACATGGCTACGACGTTCAATATTCGTAAGTTTTTCACTCAAAACAACAGTTTTAATAATTTGTAGCTGTTTTGTATATCGATCTCTTTTTAAAACGCCATATTCTATTTTAAGTACGTTGAAAACTACACCAACCAGTATAATCAATTATTTTTGTATCCACATATAATATAAGGTAATATACTATTACTAGATGTTGTTGATTAAATTATGTATATAAAACATCCAAAAAATATTACAATGCATAGATAGACAACTTAGAAATACCTCTGAATGATCAAACAAACGATCTCGTCTATCTAGCAGACGACAGCGCACACGTCGAATAGTGCTGCCATCTGTTGTAGATATTTCATAAAACATTGTCCCTTTCTTTTCATAGAATTCCTATAAAACGTCTACACAAAATGTAATAGCATACACTTTTATTTTCTAGTAGAGATTATTTATATATTATTTTGTTGTGTTGATATCGTAGTACCACTGCATTGTCGTGTTGCAGAGGGCTCTCACCTGGTGATTATTGCAACGTCTTCTTACAGCTGGTTCCTACCAAGTGATCACTGCGGTGTCTTGTAGCAGAGGGCGCTCACCTAGTGATTATTGTAATGTGTCATTACATATGGCTCTTAACAAGTGATCATTGCAATGTCGTGATACAGGTGGCTCTTACAAAGTTTTCATGGCAATATATTGTTGCAGATGGCTCTCAGCAAATGGTCATTTCATTAGCTGTGTCGTAGATAACATGCTGACTGTCATTTATGTTTACAGATGACGAAGGATACATGGCGAAACTTTAACCTGGAGCAGCGAAGCCTTCACAGAGGGAGGCTACTATCTGATGGTCCACAACACATGAAGAACAGCGTTAACGACTAACTCATGTACAAACATAGCCACACTGCACCCCGGCTTATAAATAATACATATCATACCTTGTTAATACGCGAAACGGTTTATTTTATTGTGTATTGTATGTAAATGGCACATTATTAAGAATGATCTCTATATATGTTTTTGGGAGTTGAATTTCAACAGTAATGCAACGCTTGTCCAGCTACGTGGTAAGGTATGTAGTAAGATGTGCAGGCAAACTTTGTAGGTATGCCCAGGCCACAGGAATATATATTGTAAGAATGGGAAAGCATTGGAAGATCGGTGTATATACAGAGGCCTATTTGGGTGAGGCAACTGGGTCGTCCCCCCAATTGGCTTATTTTTTCTTTTCGCCACTACAAAGTAGCATTGTAAACTGAAGGGTGACTAAGCTTGCCCCCCTTGGCCTCCCCCTTTACGAGATTCTAAATACGCTACTGTGTATGTAATACATAGCCTAATAGTGTGATGTGTAAGATGATGAAGGATTACTCGTTGAGTGGAATATATATCATTATAATATTATGTATGCAACATAACTATATCAAGACTGAAGCTTATAATTATTGTATGCATTCCTTTACTAACAGATGTTTCAATCATGTGTAAGATTTATATGAAGACTTAACAAGTTTAGGATTATTTTCTATGCTTACTACCAACGTTTTCATACTATTATTTTGATATATACAAATATGTAAAGCGTAACCATATAGACTTAAGAAAATGTGTTTTTTAAATGGCAGTTTGCTAATAACAAATTATTATTTTATTGTTATACACAGCCATTTTCAATAGTTTTTGTACATATTGTGTGTTTTAATTGAACTTACATACAGCATACCATCTGATGTGATTATGTTTTAATATCAGTCGGGCATATACAGTATGTTGGTGATGACCTGTTTTGAATGTAATAGCAATCACCGTGCTACTTAATAAAATAAGAAACAGCAACAGTCAAAATTTATTTGCTACATGCAAACCATCTCAGATATGTGTCTCCATGACTGAATACTTTCATGCACCGACTTGTCTGCTGACAATACTCAAACATGTCAAGACGTATTTTTTTATATTCATATTTATTCAATCTTGTGCGTATATACTCAAGACTTCATATATTTTCATAAATATTTGTAAGATTATTATATGCAACATTGTATTTATAAAATATTATATTAATGTATAATCTTTCTTTCATACTCTGATGCACGATGACAGTGTTTTTGGATACAGGTTTGTGTGTAGCAATGTATGTGAAAGATTGCAGTGTTTAGATCACAGGCTGGACCTTAGTGATAGTGATGTGAATGCCAGTTGTATGACATTACACTGCTGAGCGTTGAGTAGCATGATTTAGTTGGATTACAATGGCACCTTATTTAATAACCAGATTTAGATGTCCCATCATGATGAGATGGTTAAATATAGTTCAAATGTAACATTGTTGAACAACTAGGTTAATTTAACATTGTCGCATTAGTTGGTGTTTTGGAATGAATATATTAGTGCTGCAGCATTGAATGACAAAACAGTGTCACGCAGCGACTTGTAGGCTAGCATTATATATGCCTTTCCACATGATTGGGCTGTTATCCTTTGGTAAGGGGAATTGTTTGAACATAATTCTTAAAAATAGCACTAGTACTTATATCAAGCACATCGGACTATCGTATAGGTGTTAGGAACAGTGTTCATGATAAGACACCCGTTGAATGCTTTTTTTACAGTGTATAAAGCACATATGGTAGTAATGAAATAACCAAGTAAGTATTCAGCCACTTGCCAATGTACTGTGCATCAGCGCATAGTGCAATTTGCAAATAGGCGACAGAGATTTATGCTGCACTTGGAGATATTAATGTAAATTCAAAATCATATATGTAAATGCAAGAAGTCTACTAAACAGTTGGACGAGATGAAGTGTGTCATAACTGAGGAGAATCCAGACTTAATATGTGTAACAGAAACAAGGACATATCGGACGCAGAACTAAACATTGAAGGATATAACGTGATTAGAAATGACAGAGAAGTAAGAAAGGATGGAGGTTGTTATATATATATATATATATATATATATATATATATATATATATATATATATATATATATATATATATATATATATATATATATATATACGAGATTACATCAATTGTATACAACGTGAGGAATGTACATCAACATATAAAAAAACAATATGATGTAATATTATTACGAATACAGGATCCTTACTTCTAGGGATATGTTTAACAAGATTTAACAGGATTGCCATCTCGAACAACAAGTTCCAGGTGGCAAGTGGACAAGCCCGTCCTTATCAGATATCTGTCAATTCTATTTTTAAACATATTCACACTACTAGCATTAACACAATCGTTTGGCAGTTTGTTCCATTCATTTATCACCCTCTGTGAGAATGAGTACTTTCTCATGTCCAACCTACACTGCTCCTTAACTAATGCTGCTTTGTGTCCTCTGGTTCTACTGCCTTCTTTAACTTTGAAGAACATATTCCTATCAACATCCTCATAACCGTTCACTATATTTTAAACACTTCTATTTGGTCTCCTCTTAGTCTCCTGGTCTCTAGTGTTGTCAAACCACATTGTAATAAGCGACTTTCGTAACTAAGGTCTCTTAATTCTGGAATCATCTTAGTTGCTCTTCGTTGTATTCTTTCAAGCTTATCTATGTCTTTTTTACGATATGGCCTCCATGCTTGAATACAATATTCCAAATGTGGTCTAACTATTGCTTTGTACAGGGGTACAATTAGATGTTTCTCCTTATACGTGATAGTTCTCCTAATTAGGCCTAGAATTTGATTTCCTTTCGAAGCAGCAATCCCACATTGCTCTGAAACTTTCATGTCAGCATTAAATGTTACTCCTAAATCCTTTTCTTGTGTGGTTCTACCTAGTACAGCATCCCCCATTTTATATTCCTCGTCCATATTTCCATGTCCTATGTGTATACATTTACACTTCCCAAAATTGAATAACATTTGCCATTTTTCTGACCATTTAACTAATTTTTCTAGATCATCCTGTAAACTTTGTTTATCTGTATCATTAGTAACCCTTCTGAATACTTTTGTGTCATCTGCAAATTTGAGTACTTTGCTAGATATGTCATCCTCCAAATCATTTATATATATTAAAAACAGTATAGGGCCTAACACTGATCCCTGTGGTACCCTACTCAAAACAGATTTCCAGTTTGAAATCTTACCATCTACTATTACTCTCTGTCTTCTGTGTGTAAGCCACTTTTCTATCCAGTTGATTACATCATTGCCTATACCATGGGCTTTTAGTTTAAGTAAAAATCTTTGATGTGGCACTTTATCGAAAGCTTTCTGAAAATCTAAGTAGACAACATCCACTGGTGACCCGTCATCTACCCACTTTGTAATTTCTTCTAAAAAACATAAGAGATTGGTTAGACATGACCTTGCTTTTAGGAATCCATGTTGAGATGTATTTATTAATTTTTGTTTTATGAGGAATTCCACCATGTGGTCTCTAATTAATGTTTCAAGTAATTTACATACAACTGATGTTAAACTCACTGGCCTGTAATTTTCTGGCTTCTTCCTCGATCCCTTCTTAAACAACGGCGTAATGTTTGCTTCTTTCCATTCTGAAGGAACTATTCCTTCTTCTAGTGACAAGTTAAATAAGTTTGCAAGTGGTGTACTAATTTGATCAACAATTTCCTTTAGCAGTTTTGGTGGTATCCCATCAACTCCAGGTGATTTATTATATTTCATCTTCTTAATTTTCTTTGCTATCATTTCAGGAGTTACAAATAACTGCCCTAAATATTCTGATGTATTGCCCTCAAATTTAGTCAATGGAACTGGAAGTGAGCTGATATCTTCTGTGGTAAAAACTGAGCTGAAATACTCATTCAGGACCTCTGCCATTTGGAACCCATCTGAAATTATGTTTTCACTGTTGCTTTCCAGTCAGTAGTCCGACCTTATCTCGAACTTTCTGTTTACTCCTTACATAAGCATAGAAACTCTTGCTGTCATTTTTAATATTACCTGCCAATTTTTGTTCAAAGGTTCTTTTAGATTTTCTAATTTCAGTAGTAGCTAGGTTAAGTGCCTCTTTGTAGTTGGTGTAGTCTTCTACATTTCCAGTGTGTTTATAGACCTTCCACAGCATCTGTTTGTGAGCAATTTTTCTAATAGCTTCTTTTGACAAGTGTTTTTTCCTGGATCTTTTCCCTTGTTTTCTTAATGGAATAAATTTCTCAATAATGCCCTCAATCTCTTATTTCAAACAAGTCCAGCATTCTGTTGCTGTCTTGTTCTTCAGCAAATTATTCCAATCTATATTTGCTAGATATGTTCTCATCACTTTATATCTGCCTTTGTTGAAGTTCCTCCTCCATTGTTTTTTATATGTATTCCCTGTTTTTACTTTTATATTAAAATTATTTGTTACCACAGCACGTCTGCAGATATAGAAAGTGAACTAGCACTCTACGAATTACTAAGTACTTCGTGTACGAATTAGCAAGGAGAAAAAGTACCACATGTGGCAGAGATATAAAGAGATTGGAGAGTACCATAGGTATGATGCATGCAAGAGGCAACTGGATACAACCCGAAATGAGGTACAAAAGAAAAAAAAATGTTTTTTTAAAAGCTAGCGGGCAATGTAACGAAAGATCCCAAGTCATTTTTCGCGTACACTAGGCCTAAGACTAGGCTCGTTTGTTGATAACGACGGAAATGTGATCACGGGCACATTTGAGACAGCAAATGTAATAAATAACTTCTTCACCTCAGTGTTTACTGATGGAGATGTTGAGGGCTTGCCTGAACCGGTCAAGGTATTTAAAAAGACCATGGAGGAGGCATTATAACATATCGAGTTCACCCTTGATGTGGTATTGGAGAAGCTGACCCACCTAAACCATATAAAGCCCTTGGAAAGGACAGAATAAACTCAACAATACACAGAGAAGTGGCCCCCGCTATTGCATCCCCATTCAGTGAGATTTCCACAGAGAGCATGGCATAAGAGGAAGTACCGGAAGACTGGAAGTGGGCCAACGTGACCCCATTATATAAGAAGAAGGGTAGTAAATCCCAACCCGGAAATAATAGACCAGTACGTTTAACATCACATATATAACAAATATGGAATTGATCATCAGAGATGCGATAATAGAACATCTATAAATACATAACCTAATTAAAACATCGCAACATGGCTTTATGAAGAGACTATCATGTCTAATAACCTTTTAGTGTATTTAGATAAGAATACTTATAGTGTATCTACATAATACTTATATTGTCGAAAGGCTGCCATCGATGCTATGTACTTAGATTTTAGCAAAGCCTTCTACCGGGTTCCACATCGCCGGCTGGCAATGAGGCTAAATGCACATGGAATTGGAGGAGACGTAAATATATGGATAACGGAATGGTTATTAAGTAGGGTACAACATGTTGTTATAAATGGAACAAGTTCGGGTTGGTCACCTGTTAAGAGTATTGTCCTCCAGACTTGGGACCACTTCTATTTGTAATTTATATCAATGATATAGATGAAGGAGTGTGTCACAATCTTCTCAAATTCGCTTAAGACACAACATTATTCAGTCGGATAGCATCAAGCAAGGATGTTGAGGTGTTACAGAGAAACCTTAATACCACGAATAGATGGAGTGTCGAATGGCTAATGCTATGCAATACAGAGAAATGAAAGTGTGTGCAGGCATTACGAATATTTTCTGGTTGAAGACCCCATTCAAACATCACATGAAAAAGATCTATGTGTGGTTATAATAAACAAATTTGAAGTCAGTGAGCGGTGTGGTAAAGCGTCCAAGAAGGCAAATGATATGCTAGGCATGATCAATAGTGCCATTAAATAAAATACCAAAGAGGTAGTGCTACTGTTATACAAGTCACTAGTTACACCTTATCTAAACTACTGCATTCCGACATGGCGTCCATTCAAACAAAATATATCAACTTATTCGAGAGTGTACAACGAAGGGCAAACAGGATAATACCGGACTTGAGGCATATGGAGTACCCTAATAGGGTACGAGTTTCAAACATCACTACTCTAGAGACTAAGCGATTGAGATCCGACCTACTAGAGGTGTTCAAAATATTCAACAGGTTAGAAAGTATTCTGCCTGCTGACTTCTTTGACACGGATAAGACATGGTACGCAACATGAGGGCATCCATGTAAAATAACTAAAATGCATTCTAGACTATATCTAAGGAAGTACTCATTTACTCAAAGAATAGTAAATGACTGGAACCAACTAACAGAGGCAGCGGTTATGTCTGTATATATTACCATATTTATTGGTCACATTGACATATATTTAAAGAATTGGGCGGAGGATTATACGATTCAGCGCCTGACTCCCTTATTCATCATCTCCTCGGCTGCAGCAACTGTGTTGAGCAGCAACTGTGTAGAAGGAGGAGGATCAAGGGAAATCCAGGTAAATTCAGTCATCCGGTGCCTGTGCTGAGTGTGGCGTTTTGCAAGCGGACGATCATCGCGATAGATCGCAAGAGGTAATAATCTATGCTATTGACCTCAAATCTCAAATAGTTTTACTCCTGTGTTAGCCCAATATTGGGCTAACGCAGGAGTTAGTGGTGGTATGTGCACATGCGCTGTTTGTAGTACATGCAACAACTAAACGTTAATCAAGACAATTGTCTAATGAAAGGCATCAATCATTATCCAGCTAAGCTCCGCTACAGTTACGTTCGCTCGGTGTGCAAGCACCACGGTTAATACCACAGTCACAGCAATGGTATGCGACCGCAACAGAGGTAAGTTTAACATATGTAATGACTGTAAGTGGACAATAGACATTAGATATTATAGTCAGGTAGCACGAAGTCAACGAAATTATATCTCGAGAAATGTAAATTTACATTGGAAATCAGTATTTAAGAACACAGTTGCCACTTCGAGCAGTGACAACTGGTCCAAACTATCTCGTAGAAATGTTGCAGATGAAGATAAGCATATAACTAGTATAAGATACGTCCGGGGAAACATTCCAAGTGAATCCTCATTTTGATCATAATCTGAAGAAACTTTCGAACAGGAGATGGGTCTTCCAATTCAGAAGCAAAGCTTCAGTAATGTATACTTTATTAGGACGCTCTATTGCATAACAACAATATATTAATTGCGTAAACATCACGATAATTAAACTTATTAATATTTGCTTACATTCTCATCATAATTTTATAAAGTGGATTATTTCATCAAACTTACACACAACCTCTGGCTAGACCTGAAGTAGTCTGGACATGTAAGTAAGTAAGCGCAATCGTTGTACGTTTGTTTTTGACGCAAATTTGAATCATTTATCTTATTATCATAATCGTCATCCAGATATGTTAGCGTCTTATAAACGAGTCATAGTATTAAAGTCTCCTATGTATGGTTGACTGATTATTGTTTGACCAAAAGCTGATTTTAATGCAGAAACGTAAACGTATTGGCTGAGCGATAATACAGGACGTACTTGTGTTCCAAGAACATATTTTCACCGATAACAAAATACATTTGCTTCGATATAACTTGTGTCTTTCATACTTTAGAGTGACATGGCTTGCATCAGGTAGGATGTAATCCAGAGAGGAAATAAAACTGAATTGAAAGAGAATTTGAAGAGGTTCAGCTACAATGTCGTAGCTGGAGGCTATGAGTACTCCACTGACATGGACACTCCTATTCGTTCTGATAGCCTCATAGTTGGGTGGGAGAAAAGAGTATGTAGCATAGTTTTCATCTAACTTTTTTTATTTTCATGCACGTGTTGCGATAAAATGGGCTATTTTGTTTAATTGTGGTAGTGATCAGTTTGGTATGTCTTGGTTCTGTGTGATCAATGGATTATGTTGAGCAGTTGTTCCAATTGTGAACCTTGGTCGTGTTGGTGAACATGTATTTTAGTTAAATGTATGGGGCGGTGTAACGGACTCATACCACCCGATGCATATGCAGACCAACCACTGGACAAGCATTGCACACCTTTGAATTTTTTTAATGGAAATACTGTTTAATATTATGTTTTACGCCTCTGGTCTGAATCTGAACATAATTTGTTATTCTGAGTATGCAGCACTTTATAAATAAAAATATGATGTAAATAATATACAATAACCAGGAATTGTCCTAAAAAAATTTAAATGCAAATTGATGCTAACAATGACAGGTGCCTGATGTGGCACTGAGTCTATCTTAGACTAAAGCTGTAATAAAGCAGGATTTTACATGGATTTGAATCATGGTTGATTAAAACATTTAAGTTATTCAAGTGTATGACAGCACACAAGCATTTGGTGCATGCGTATACAAGATGATATGGGTATGGTTTGCCCACACACCTTTTCTAAGCTGACATTTATTTCATCAGCGGGTAGTGGATGAGCCATCAACGACCCCAACATCAGTGACTTTTGCAACAAATAGGAAGTTCGAGTTCCTTCGGCCGTCTACGGAGAGTGAGTCATGAAGACGACCATCCTGCGATGTGAAGTTATGTCAGAGCTGGTGGAGGATGTGGCATGTATGTTGTGCGAATGCACTACAATCATCATTCAGCCTGTCAACATAGAGCAGTGATGCAATGCGATAGCAATTTACCACTTGTCGTGACACGTTCGACTTCGGTTGTCTCCGCCACCGTGGTGGCCATGGTGGACTAAAGAAGTCATCTATGTGTCAACATATCTAAACGAACACTATGACCAACAAGTATGAAACTCGTTGATACAATGACCGTGCTAATGATAAAATGTCCTCAACATCTCGTTTTGGATATATCAGGTTAAATGTCAAGATCAATTACCTTCGCAACAAAATATCTATCAAGTGCCATGTGATGCATTCATATATGTGGATAGGACAGTGTTTTGCTTTATTTTTAGACCAGTATAAATACTTTAGTTAGGGTCAAAGTTATGTCTACATACGTCAGCGTGTCATAACTACAAAATTGGGTCGCCATGGGTATCTAACGTTCCTTTATTTCCCCGCAGGCCCGTACCAGATACGTGCTACGTTAATAATCTATGTCAAATGTTGTCTGAATTAGAAATGCCATGTGATGTGATATATGGCGCCATCCTATGAAATTAGGTCGAATTACAGGCTTAGGGGAGATTAGAAGGAATGCACAGTGCTTTTGCGGCCAAACAGCGAAGTTTCTGCGAAAGGAAGAAACAACAACTGAAGCGACAGCGGATTGATTATCCGGCCAACGCAGTGGTCAACTCCACCGAACATGCTATATTGGCTTCCTATGTTTTGGTCTGGCGGATTGCAAAACAGAAAAAGCCACACACCATTCGAGAGGAATTGGCGAAACCAGCAGCTGCCAACATGATATGGGCCGTCTGTGGAAGTAATGTCGTCAGGAAGATCGAACAGATCCTTTTATCGAATGCTATGACATCAAACAGCAGGTAATTGCAGTCATAAAGATGATTGGGAATATAGTCTTCAGTTGGATGAACTGACCGGTGTTACTGACTGCTAGTAGTGTAGTGTTATGGCACACCTTGGATTGGATGCTAGTACAGAGTGTCCTTAAGAAACTGCAACCCTAGTAGACACTATATATCCTGGCAGTAGCCAGATTAATTATGTGTCATGGAGGGGTACTGGACTCATACTGTTGTACTGCAGTGAGTAGACAGTCACCGAAATAAAGAAGCCGTGTGAACTAGTACAACTGTGTTTGGGTATTCTCTTCAGTGCTATTGGATAATACAACGTTACTCCGTAGCAAGCGACTACGTGGTACGGTGTCAGAAGAGGGATTCAAGTATATAATATTTCAAACATGGCAAGTAGTGCGGACATGACGTTAGAGCCGCCTGGAAATGTCGCCCTTACCGGCGACCTCTCCGTGGGCTGGCAGAGATGAGTGGAACGTTTTGACTTTTACATGATGGCAACTGAAAGAGACAAGAAGTCGTTCAGGTCGCAACATTGTTGACGCTGATGGGACCCGAAGCCATGGATGTTTACCGTTCATTCGATTGGGGATGTGAAGCAGAGAAACATGACATATCGCAGGTGAAAGAGGAGTTTGCCCGGTATTTCACACCGCCAATTTGACGTACGAGCGGTACCAGTTTCTGCAGAGAGACTTTCGAAGCATTTCTGACGGATCCAAATAACATGATCTCTTCATGCAAATACCACGCTGATGAAAGAGACAACATACTCATACTGCGAGATCAGATCCTTGATGAACATTACATCAAACACGGTACGTGAGAAATTGTTATCAAAAGCGGAACTGAAGCTCGCAGAAACGATAGACATTTGCAGCAGCAGTGAGTTAACTAGGCAGCTTATGGCAGGCATGAGCCAGCATGAACAGTTACATGCAGTGAATGGCACCAGCAATAGCCGTGGCCGTGACACTTGTAATGACTCTTGGCAGCTTTCCAAGAACCCGACTGAGAACGACCATGGTTCTAAAGCCCAGGCATGTAAATTATGTGGTACAAAGCAGGCGGCCCGAAACTGTCCAGTATATGGCAGGAGTTGCAATAACTGTGGAATGCGCAATCAATTTGCACGATGCTGCAGTAACTTTGACAAAGTAAAGCAGACACAGAAGAGGTCTGTGAATTACAAATTTTTTTTCCCTGGCTGGGACCATGCTCGGAACATATGCATTTACTGTACCATTCCGAGGTGAGGTGGCTGTCGCGAGGAAACGTGCTTCAAAGAGTGCATTGTGCGAATAGGTTAACATCTTGTTGGAGAAGGATCATCCCCTGGCCACACGATTCTCAGATTACATGTGGATGCTTCAAGGCTACCAAGAATCTCACGTTAGTGGTTTTCTCAGAATATGTTATCAAAGTAGGATATTCCGGTCATGCCTCTATAAACTGTTAACCAGCGCGACTCATTCACGCAGTTCTCGGAACTCAGTAATCCAGACTAACAAAATGACCTATTACGTGCCTCGTGAATATACGCAGCTAACAAAAACTAGCCAATGAAATGCGCTACTATGTGCGAAATTGTCTAGTTAAGTAAAGATAAGCTAAAATATGTAACATAAGTTTAGTTTGGACACAAACAGGATGACTATATTCTATTGGAAAACATAGGATTACGTGTTTACAAATATAATTTCAATTCGTCAGTGAATACTGCCAGACTACGGTTCCCTTATAGTAGGGTTATCTGAAAGCATGGTGCGGAGTGACTCGATTACAAAGCAACTATCAACATGAAGAGTAATGCAACATGTATCCCAACAAAGATAAACTGGCTGTGATACGAATATTATGTTCTATTTACAAAAGTGTGAATTATAATGTAATATTTGTAAATTACGTTACAGACTTACACCATGTTTGAATAGGTTTAGTACAAAATATCCCGTTCGAGTCAGCGTTTTTGACAAAGTGACTTAGAAATCAATTCCCAACTACATGATATATATATATATATATATATATATATATATATATATATATATATATATATATATATATATATGTATATATATATATATATATATATATATATATATATATATATATATATATATATATATATATATATATATATATATATACATATATAGTCTTAGTTTGTTAACATAATTATCTGCCCACGCGCATACAAAAATACTGCCTTGACAAAGATTGCCATCAAGTGACACTAACAACATGTTATTGGCACCTGGGTGATTGTGTCATCGAACAATTTCACGGACAGACACGATTTGTTGATAATAAAAGAAAAATTACTTCTTTGTACATAATATGTTGTCAGTAGAAAATCAAGTGACATAGATTTCAATATCTTACTTCTTTGTACATAATATGTTGTCAGTAGAAAATCAAGTGACAGAGATTTCAATCTCCGGGACAAAGATAAAAGTTACTGGCTACGTCAAACTCCCATCCAGTGACGCCACATAGTGAATGTTATGTAAGTCACTCAAAGATTTCATCAGTGCAACAACTTACATTTGACGTGCAGATTCTGCACGTCGTCATTTAAATTTTTATTTGTTGCTTCTTGTTTTTCAAGTTCACATTTGCAATGAAGTAACAAGTGGCAAACAACAATCGCGTTGCCAAACCAACAAACTACTCCGCCCTGTCCATTTTAAACGTATAATGAAATTTTGGCAGTGGTGATATGCTGAGTGACGCAACTGTCTGGGAATTTTATGTCAAAATGACGAAGACTTCGTACGAATGACAAGCATTGACCTGTGTGGAAAAGTCTTCCGCACGCCGTTCACAATTGGACACAACCTGGAAAAAAGAAGGATTGTTGGAGAAGAGATGAAAATGCTTGGGAAGTCCTTGATCGAACTTGGGTGGCTTGTTCAAGACAGTGCTGGCTGGGGAATATTTGTTGGCGCCTTATGCTCCAGTGGTAATGTTTCTGAGACCCACACCCATAGGCCAGGAAAGTCCTCAACTGAGAAAAGATAAGGGCATGTTACATTTGAGATGAAGTAGAATGAACGGACATGTTTTGGGATTTGTAGACGTTTGATGGATTACATTACAAACACATGGACATGAGCAGTCTTTAATGAAATGTCTCTGTTAAAATGACACCACTGGAAGTCCTACTGTTGAAACAATCGTAAACTGCATAAAAAACCGGAAAAAACAGAAGAAACCGGAAGAAACTGAAAAATCGTGTGGAAGTATTGGAAGAAAGCGAATTAATAAAATGTTGGCTGAAGTATTTGGATTTGACGTTACTATGTATATAGCGTTGTGGATGCTACACTTTGTGGCATCACTCCTTTTCACCGTGTGCTAACTGTCAGTCCACATTCACCTTCATCTTCGTCCCTTGACCAGGTCGGCCGTAGGGGCGCCACTCACAGACAGTCCTCGCCAACGTTGCCTCTCCTCTGCTGTATGTAGCAGGGTCGATCGGTCTCGGTGTGTCAATTCCTGTATATTGTTCAAGCAGTTTTTCCTCTGGTGGCCCGTCTTCTCTTGTGTATTTTCGAAATAATGTTGTCTCGGGCGACATGGCTAAACCAGAAGTGGTATTTGTTGTTTCACCATTGACAACAAGGGATCTTGGTTTCCAAAAAAGGAATCAGCACATATTCGGTCGTTCCGTGTTCGGTATCAGAAATGCGGAGGAGTCTCCTGAAGCAATTAATGTCAAATTCTTATATGCGTCTCGTTGTCTCTGAGGTCAGCTCTTGCATCTATAGAAGAGGGTGGATACTGCTATTGCTCTGTAGAGCGTAAGGTTGTCTTGGAAGCTGGCGTCTCTGCTCTTCCAGTCATTACAGCCAATGTCCAAATGCCACTGTCCAAACTTGCGTGCGTGCGTGTGGGCGTGCGGGCGTGCGGTGCGTGAAATGCGTACATGTCAAGCTTGAAACAAGGGGCATTCTGTCTAAGTAGGTTCCCCCTTTGCTCCAATGCTCTTGTACCTTACTGGACTAGCATTGCAGGGCTGTATAAATACATTTTAGAATTGCAATTCCTACCAGATGGCAGAGCTCATTAATGTAGTTAACCAACAGAAGGAAGCGCTTGATTGACTAGTTCAAACTGGATGTGGTCATAAATCGCTTCCCTGTATATAAACCTTAGCTGACCGACCATCGGTGCTTTAGCCACGTAGTAGTGTAATGTAATTGTACGTGGCCTCAGTTGCGCGGTTGCAAGTGTTTTATAATTGCAGAGTACAATTGGTATGTACCCGGTAGTTGTTATTTGTGACTTTGTGTTTTTGTTCTATAAACTCCTTAAAGGTTCTTCCTGGATACACCGATGTTGTTTTTGCTTTAATGAAGCATTTGGCACTCGTGTAACTTGAGTCAGTATACATTCAGTGCATTGCCAGTATACCACCTTTGAGTGAGACAATGTTTTCAACGTTTTATGGGTATATATGGGTAACGCACGCTACGAATTTAAGGTATGAAATCACAAATGAAACTTATCGTGTAATTAAGGCAATAACATTATACTTAGACATCTCAAAACGCGTGTTTTCGATAAAGGGTGGAAATTGAATCTCCTTAATCTATGAATCAAATATGTTAGTGAATTAATCTATATAATGTGACAATGCATATTTTACACGTTAAAGTGTGTTTATTTCAATCCATTCACCTTGTAAAGGGTATCATTTGGATAAAATCTCAAGGACGGATTGTTTTGAATGTGGAGTAATTGTCACCGGTCCTTGTACAATCCCTCAGCCCTCTGGCGGCCGTTCGTTGTTTAAATTTAAAGTAGAGAGCACACGACGCTGACATTGCAGTCAACTTAACACCAGGCACTGGACTAGTAAAACATTATGGCTTTATTGTATTCAGTGGTCAGCATGAAAATAATTATAATATTCCTTTACTAAAATATAAGTACTAAGATGTTTTTCTTAACAAATAAATAATGAAATTATAGCTAACGATCATGACGGATTTTTATTAACATGTTGACGTTTTTGACGTCTTCATTACCATGATCATATTGAATACTTTCACTATGATTTCTTTATAAGTACTATTATCATTACTCCAACCCTGGTCGTCATCATTTACAATCACACCCTTAGTATTCAATGTTCTCCCAACAGGGACGCGTTCTGCTTCCGAAGCCGTCGAATGTCTCTACAGCTTTGATGAGTCAGTGTCAAAATTACCGTTTTTGGACGAAAAATACAGCTTTTCTTTTGTCCCACTTTTCCGCTTTTTTGAAGAAATGTCCCGCATTTTGTAATAAAAAAAATTACGATAGCATCAATCGTTCTATTTGCAGATTTGTTGGCGAATCACAAACTAACAAGTCAAGTCAAGTATTAAGTCTATGACCTCCAAGTCAAGTTTCGAATCATCTCTCTGAATTCCATGTCAAGTCCCAAGTCAACAGGGTCTACCAAAAGCCATAGTTGTTGT
This sequence comes from Lamellibrachia satsuma, assembly GCA_033239005.1. Taxonomy (NCBI): domain Eukaryota; kingdom Metazoa; phylum Annelida; class Polychaeta; order Sabellida; family Siboglinidae; genus Lamellibrachia; species Lamellibrachia satsuma. Next base: position 7,108,965 of record BSQZ01000021.1, on the reverse strand, counting down.
TAACATCTTTTCAGTTTGTTTGCATTATTTTGTAAAATTAAAACTGACCATATACATGATTCCTTCCAATATTTTTGAACTTGTTATTTGCCCAGTGTTAATTAATGCTTATGCATGTAGGGGTGTGTCGATTGTGCATACTTATGTTACATGTTTCAATTAAGAGAATATACGATTATCATTTGAAAGAATACATTGAGCTACTGTCATCGAAGCTCAAACTGTCTGCCACGACGTCAGAGAGACCAGTCTTTCCAAGCAGCCGAGACCGAATCCGCATCGATCGGCTATGTGCGCATGACTGTGCAGTTTCAGCTGGATGAACTTGTGGAGGCTCTGTACAGATCAGAGTGACGAATGCTATGGGACCACTACAGTTCATTGCAACAATCGACTACTGGAGCGCTCGAGACCGTCCGTGCATCAGTATTGTACATCAGCATTGTGTCACTGTACACTGGATAGATGGTGGAACGCGGAGATGTACATGCCATTCCCTGATTCTTGTCTGCCCGTATTCTCAAAAGACGTACGATTTCGTAACTCAAGATTTCCGTAAATACGGCAGCAAAATACTCCATGGGGGGTTCATTTACGGAATATCTGCATAAATATTATCCGTTGTCCTAAATACTTAATATGCCTACTGAAGTATCGTTGAACCTCATCCAAGACTGCCAGGTTTGCATTGTAATATTAAATTAGCCATGATGTTTTGGTATTAGATATTCTGTGAGTGACCGCCCCGGAGGCAGCTTTGCCGCCATATTTATGGCAAACTTGAGTTACAGTTTCGTCTTTCGAGAATATGGACTCTGACGAACAACATACAAAGGAAAACGGCGCATATACAAGAAGCTACCCCCTTCACCGTTGCAAAATGCCTATCTAGGATCTCACAGGGGGGCAAGCCTATTCTCCATTCGTACCATGTAGCGGCGCAATTGTAAATGTATTTATTAAAAGTATCTTTCTCAGTCACGACAGCCAACTTGCTCGAGCAGCTCGCTCTTACTCCCGCTAACACCGCTTCCTTTCAATTCTTGTTCTGTGTAGTGTGTTCCACTGGGTTTTATTTTTGGCATAACACTGTAAAACACGGTAACAAATCAAAACATTTAAGCCAAAGGAGTGGTCATGACCCAATGCCCCCTCCCCAACCCAAGGTCACATGGAACAAAACTGGTTGATCTTTCCTCGCAGCGAAAATAGTGCAAGAGACCAGATCAGATGAAAATAAATTTTATTTTCATGTCACTTGAGCGCCTAATGCAACTACTTCGATTTGCCAAAGCCACTGAAAGTTAATACAAATTTCTCAGACATTATAAAGAAATTAAACCGCTGCACTGTGAATATAGTGTAAACTGTATAAGCATCATGTTGTTTTTGCATATTACAAACCGAATGTACATTATAGCTAATGGTGTATATAATATTATGTACTAGCATAGTATGTGGTGCTAGCGAACGAGAACATGCTGGTTCTGTGTTTGACCGTTTGAACAATATGTCATAATTGCGTTTTTAGAGTGAAGTCGAGAATTCCTTCATTGACGAGTATCGCGTCACGTTGAGGCAAGTAGTCCAGGCACTCAATATACTCCAGTCGGAGAAGAACGTGTACTTCGGCTACACCCTGCCGAAAGTGACAGTCCTAGAAGAGAAACTGTAGAGACGTCGGGAGGGGGTTACCTGGTTACCTACACCCGACATTTTGCAACAACTGGCCTCCTGATGCACGGTGCTTGAATCAAGTATGCAACAAAACTAGTTGAACTGGTCTGTGGCTGCCGCATCTGCGATACAGAAAGTATAGTTGGACTTTAACAAGATTTAACAAGATTTGCCATCCAAGCCAAAGGCCCAGATGGCAAGTGGACAAGGAAGCCATTGGCTTATCGAGAGTCCAACAATGTTCACCTACTTATAACCCGCCCTCCTGATATATGTGTCAACCTTGTTTTTAAACATATTCACGCTGCTAGCAGTTACACAATCTGTAGACAGTTTGTTCCATTCATTTATTGTCCTCTGTGAGAACGAGTGCTTCCTGATGTCCAATCTACATTGATCCTTTACTAATTTTACCTCATGTCCTCTAGTTCTGCTATCCTTCTTGAGTGAGAAAAACATATTTCTATCAATATTTTCATACCCATTCAATATCTTAAAAACTTCAATCTGATCTCCTCTTAACCTCCTTGTCTCTAGAGTTGTTAAACCACATTCTTTCAGACGTTCTTCATAACTAAGGTCTCTAAGTTTTGGAATCATTTTAGTTGCTCTCCTTTGTATGCGTTCAAGCGTATCTATATCCTTCTTACGATATGGTCTCCATGCTTGTATACATAATTCTAAATGAGGTCTAACTATTGCTTTATAAAGAGGTATAATTAACTTTTTTCCCTTGTATGTTATGTTTCTTCTAATCAATCCAAGAATTTGATTACCCTTTGAAGCTGCAATACCACACTGCTCTGAAACTTTCATATCAGCGCTTATTGTAACTCCTAAGTCCTTTTCTTTTACAGTAGTACCAAGAACAGTAGCTCCCATTTTATAGTTTACATTCAAGTTCCCATGTCCTATATCCTATAGGCATTTACATTTCCCAAAATTGAACAGCATCTGCCATTTCTCAGACCATTTCACTAATCTGTCTAGATCGTTTTGTAAATGTTGTTTATCACCATCAGTATTAACCTTTCTAAACAGTTTTGTGTCGTCCGCAAATTTCAGTACGTTACTTGTTATACTCTCGTCCAAGTCATTGATATAAATTAAGAATAATATAGGTCCTAATACTGATCCTTGAGGTACCCCACTCAAAACCGATTTCCAATTTGAAACTTCTCCATCTACTACAATTTTTTGTCTTCTGTCAGTCAGCCATTGTTCTATCCAGTCAGTTATGCTATCCCCGATACCATGGGCTTTTAATTTAAGTAGCAATCTTTGATGTGGCACTTTGTCAAAAACTTTCTGAAAATCTAAGTAGATAATATCTATTGGCGATCCCACGTCTATCCACTTAGTGATTTCTTCCAAAAAACATAACATATTTGTTAAGCATGACCTCGCTTTAAGGAATCCATGTTGAGATGAATTTAATAATTTATGCTTAACGAGGAAGTCCACCATATGGTCTTTAATTAACCTTTCTAATAATTTACAAATCACTGACGTTAAACTCACTGGTCTGTAATTCTCTGACTTATTTCTCGAACCCTTTTTAAATAATGGTATGATGTTTGCTTCTTTCCATTCAAACGGAACAACTCCCTCTTTTAATGACAAGTTGAATACTCTTGCACGTGGTATACTGATTTGATCTACTGTTTCCATTAGTAATTTTGGAGGAATCCCATCCACTCCCGGTGATTTGTTATCCTTCATTGCCTTTATTTTCCAACCTACCAATTCTGGAGTTACAACTAACGGTCCTAAGTAGTCAGATTTAGCCCCCTGAAATTTAGCATCAGCAACTGGTAATGAACTAATATCTTCTTTTGTAAACACTGAACTGAAGTAACCATTTAGGTCTTCCGCCATTAAAAACCCCTGTGATATTATATTTCCAGCACTGTCTTCTAGAGGTCCAACCTTGTCTTGTACGTTTTGTTTACTCCTGACATATGCATAAAAACTCTTGCTGTCATTTTTTATGTTACATGCCAGTTTTTGCTTATAGCTTCTTTTAGATTGTCTGATTTCAGTTGTAGCTGCATTAAGTGCCTCTTTGTATTTTGCATAGTCTTCTTCCTTTCTGGTACGCCTATAAACCCTCCACATAGTTTGTTTTAGCATTATTTTTCTAATTGCCTCTTTTGACAAGTGTTTCTTTCTACACCGTTTTCCTTGTTTTCGGAAGGGAACAAATTTATCAATGATACTCTCAATCTCATATTTTAGAATATTCCAACATTCAGTTGCAGTCTTATTCATCAGCATGTTATTCCAATCTAGCTGTGCTAAGTATTTTCTCATATCTTTGTAGTTACCTTTGTGGAAGTTTCTCTTGTACGTTTTCTTATTTTTACTTTCTGATTTTACATTGATGTCAAAATGTATTTGATTATGGTCACTATTACCCAATGGTTCAAATATTTTTACATTGTCCACTAATTCTTTTTGTGATGACAAAACTATATCTAATACATGTTCTCCCCTGGTTGGTTCTAGTACGTGCTGAGTAAGAAAGCTATCCTGGATTAAACATAGAAATTGTTGATCCTCAATCCCTGTGCTCTCTAGAGAATTCCATTGTATGTGTCCAAGGTTAAAATCTCCCATTATGATACATTCCCCTTTACTAACTTCCTTTATAGCGTTTTTTATTTTTGTGATGTCCTCTTCGTTTATGTTTGGACTTCGGTAAACTAATCCAATAGTTAATTTTGAATTTCCTGAAACAATTTTGCACCAAACAGCTTCATCGCAATCTGCTTCCCTTTCTAGTTTTATTTCATAAGCCTGAATAGATTCTTTAACATATAAAATAACTCCCCCGCCCCTTCTTCCTATTCGATCTTTCCTAAACATTACGTATCCTGTCAGTCCTAATTCAGCATCTGTTATATCTATGTTGGCCCATGATTCAGTTATACCAATTATGTGAGGGTCAATAGGACTTCCCTGTATTCATGTTTTTTCTACAAGTTTGGATTGTGTATAAATATCACCAGAATATTTTACATTTCTACTTTCTTGGGCGGACTACACATTTTATTTTAATTTTGTAGGGTCACAGTGCATAATTGGCAAAATGGAGAGTTGTTGCTTTACAGAAAATGTCCATGACATGTTCAGACTGCGTTATGTTTGTCTTTATTTGGTATATTTTATTTGGTATTCTGCTTGTGTGGCTGCAGTACATTCGCAATCGTTAGTAGTACTCTGTGCTAACCATTCAGGCACCGAACAGCTTGGTGAGATCTGACAGTCCGGTTGGCCGCCAGGTCCTCCTGTCGTCCCTATTGGTCACAGTTGAAGGCCCTCGTCATAGAACCGAACACTCCCCTTGAAGCGTTTGAATCGATCGCTTAGCGCCCATGAGTACACACTGGGAGGAATAATAGTTCATTCTAGCATTACGTAAGCTTTTTTGACCAGGTTTCATAGAAAAAACTAACACAAACAGCCGGGGAGAGTGTCACGCCCGCTTGAGGACTGAGTTGAATAAGTGCTGTAATAACTCCATCTCGCGACCAGCCAGAGGCACAACACACTTTCCCGGTGATTTGAGTTTATTTGCGAGGGTTGTAGGGAGCGATTGTTTGTTAAATGAGGCCGCGGTACTGAGAGGATTGGCAAAGGAGATGTGAGGTAACAGAACAGTTGGGTGTAAGGAGTCAATATGTCGGACAGTTGAGAAGGAGACTGGTAGAACGGTGACAGATAGTAAGCCAGGTTGGCTGAAGATGTAGATTAGTGAGACGAAAACAAAAGGAAGAAGAAGTACAATACATTAAAAATACGTTAACTATTGAAAACGGAGTTAAATTAAGTAAGAGTTAGAAAAACGCAGTGATTCGTGGCAAAAGGTGTGTTAAGAAGAAAGGTAATAATTATTAATAGTCACCGCGATAGAGGATATGACGATGCGCTTATTTGGACCATCCTCGCTAGCCATGGGTGGTAGTAGTGTGACAGTGCCCCTGGTAGATCGATCTGTTGAAACATGGATTTATCAGTTTATCCCACGCCATGTGCGGATGTATACTGAATCATTTGTAATTCTTCTCACCTGTTGTATTGGTCGACATGTTTCTAAGAACTATACGCGCCCGCGCCCAAACTCCAAATATATTTCCCACGAAATGCACATACTTACCCACCCGACCAGCTATGACGGGTCCACTACCAATTAAAGTCCATTTTCGTGTACGAATGCAATAGTAATAATATTACAGGCTGGGCCAACAGCCAATGTTGGGAAGTGTACCTATAACGGGAAACAGGGTTTGGCGAACAGTTCCCCGGGAACGTGATAACTATCCATTCTTTAATTTCTGCATACGTGTCATTATCGCCATCCACTGTCCACAATAAACAAATACGTGTCATTATCGCCATCCACTGTCCACAATAAACAAATACGTGTCATTATCGCCTTCCACTGTCCACAATAAACAAATACGCACATTCTCTACGGCAAGAGCATTTGGAATATGTTTAAATGATTATGTGTTTACATAATATACTTCACGTTAAACTTGGAAGTGATTATTCCATATTGAAATATATCAACAGAAACATTTAGGCATATGCATAGACGCGAATTGCCCAAACTAAAAATAACACTGACAGTTGCAATGTAGTGTGGCAGTTTTGGCGAAGTCAATATAGTGTGTTAACCCAGTGTGTTAACTTATGTTGAAACAATTTAGGGTTGTAGCTATTCTTCAGTTATTCTGGTTGGTCGAGGGGACAGGTATATGATGACTTTCATACCACCTCGTATTGCCACAACCATTGTTGTCAGCGAAGCTTCAGCTTTTAATATCGGTGCACTACAAACTCAAACTTGCACTGGCGAATAAACAAGTTAATGAATAGTACAACTGTGCACATGTGTATATATTATACGTTCGTGCATTTGTAATTTTATATGTTCAGGAAAGCCACACATGTCTTACCTATCGCCTACTGTTATCTTTGAAACTGTCAATTATTTCGCCCGCGGCCGTGAACTCACACTAGCCGAGTATGATTGACAGCCATAAACACCGACAGGGAAGTGTATTATTTTGGTCGTGACGGCGCATTTACATAAAGCACCCAAGTGTATCGGAGGAGGTCAAGCGTGTCCAAGAGCTGTGTCGCCCTCCATGAGTGGCCGGGTTCTACGCCTTCTAAATTCATATGTTTACAACGGCGGTAATCCAGCGATTGTGTACTCGTATATTCAGTATACCGTTGTGGATACTACCGAAGAACTTCATTAGAACAAGTTTGTACTCCGAAGTGCTAACATTTAAGGGCGACATACTTCCGCGTTGTTCAGCTCGGTGCACGCACAAAGCAACATGACCTTGTTGGGACGGCTGGCGTTGCTGCTCGTCTTAATGACGGTAGGTGTTCACGCAATATGTCAATAAGGCGAAAAACAATGAGTTTTCAGTACAGTGCAACCCTACGTTGAATTATTTGGAAGTGGGTTTATTTAGCTAAATAGACACATACCCGTAGCCAGGTTTGCACAAGGGGTCAATTTTTCACAATACATACACCAGGGGGTGCCACAAGTTCACGCGGTTGTCATCTTTTCCCAAAATAGACTCCACGGGGCGCCACACGTTCAGGTCATATTTGCAAAAGGCTGAGGGCGCCACAAGAACTGTGTCACAAAATATTGTCTACATTGTAATAAAATAAGGGAAAAACAAAACAGCGAATTGCACAGTGGGATTGAATGAAAGCATTTACATATGGATAAAGATAAATAATCATATCAACATTATCGTCCATAACTGTACAAGTTAAAATACGAAGCATCAGCTAGATCATAACAGCTGTGGCCTGCAGAACTGCAACTTCTGGACATTACTATAATGCTAATATATGTAATATATATATATATATATATATATATATATATATATATATATATATATATATATATATATATATATATATATATATATATATATATAATTTATAGATATTGATTCCTGCATTTCATAAGAAAAATGCTACATAATTATTACTTAGTAAAATGTATTGGGTGATGTGTATATAATATAATTTGTAGTATTATTATATATATATATATATATATATATATATATATATATATATATATATATATATATATATATATATATTGGATATTTATTATTCAATTTAGAAAAAGAAATGGATTTAACCAAGCAATCTAAATTTATGAAAAGCATCGTCACATATCGACGCCAGAATTGATGTCAGATAAGCACAATGAAATTTCGAGATTAAATGTGATAATTCCCAGAAATTGTACACGCATTTAATCATTGAAATATGGATATTGAGTGAAGAGGGGCATATGGTGCTACCAGATTGGTGGTTAGAATAAGGAATCAGCAGACCATAAAGTCCTGTTTCGATATGTATACCTATGTTACAAAGAAACACGCCGAAACCCAACTTTTTGGTCATGCACCATCGAACACTGCGACGGCTGTAAGTAAAAGTGGCGTCAAACCTGTCAGTGTTCTGTCATCACCACCAACAACAGCGGCGAATCCAAGAAAATCACGTTGGCAAACTGTGTGAACCCCCAAAATTACTCCAATAAATCAAAATGGCGCCCCATTTTCTCCCTCAATACAAACACCCTTTTATTTAGTATTATAAATGATCGCATACTATATACAATGATCAATGCAATGTGACACCCATAGACATTACTTCTGGTCATTTTTAGCCTTATTATACTTATATATGGGTGCAAGTATTGATTTCCTGGCCAAAACCAAACAATAACGTTGTAATACTTAAGCCAAATTAAATTGTGGGTTTTGCTATTGTGACGCCCATTCACATTACTACTGGTTATTTTGAACCGTTTTGAAGCTCTATGTGGGTGATTTCCTGACCAAAACATTATCCAATCGTGTAGGTTCCCATCATGTAATGTAGCGATCACCCATTGTGTCAGTAAACTACACATGAAGATACAATTGTAACCCGTTAACAATACTGAATAAGTATTTTGCTATTGTGCTATTGTGACACCCATTGGAGTTACTCCATATCATTGTGAGCCATTTATCATCTCTCTCTGTGGGTGCAGGTATTGATTTTCTGCCCAAAATGTAAATGTCACTGGACATCGCAGTAACAAACGACAACATTTCACGTGGATAAAGCGTTACAATTTTATCTTAATGTGTATTTTGTTTGACATAAAATGTACTCGATTTTCTACTGTGATGAAATGATTTGACCAGAAAATCAATACACGCACCAACGGACTGCATGCACGCGATGGATCTGATGACGTTAGTTCTTTGGAGTGCGTGAGAAATATTTGCCTCTACCTAAGCAAACATCTTGATATGACTGCTCAGGTTTCTCGTACTATTGGTACATGTTCATTGCACTTACGTAACATCGGCCAAATTCACAGTTACCTGCCACAGCCGACAGCAGAACGTGTTGTGATTGCCATGATTACCTCATGATTAGACTACGGTAACTCGCGTTTGTTTGGAACTGCTGCAAGTACCATCGGCCGACTGCAGTGACTTCAGATGCCTCTCGTCCTGTAACTCGTCTTGCTCGTATCGACCGTGCACAACCACTAGGGGGACCGGGGCTAGTTTTCAGCTAAAGTCACTTTTTGTAAAAAGCATGTTAGATGCTTTGTTTCTGTCAACGTATATAAACTTATTATCCGTGTAAATAAAATATAATATCCCAATGATATTCCATATTATAGTTAAGTAGATATATGAAATGTCCCAGGCTCAGTCGACTGTAATAACTAGCCCTGTAAAAGGGGAAAGTTGTTACAGCAAATAACTTGTGGATCGCAAAGCAAGTGTCACTCGTGCGTCTTACTTTTATTACATTAATTGAATTATACACATTTATACGTCTTATACACAGTATGCATGACAATGTAGGTGTTCAAAACTTCATATATTAAGGTTTTCATGGGTAGTAACCAAAGGGGACGCATTCCCCGGATCGAAAGTCCAACAATTTAGTGTTTATATATTCACGCTGCTAGCATTTATTGGATTCAATACGTTTAAATAAGTTTACTTCTGTCAGACTTTGTCAGCACACAATTCGCTGGCTGAGTCATCGGTGCGAGCAGCCCGAGCGTCGGTACAGATGTAATAACATGCCCCAATACAATTGTAACAACTTGCCCCAAACACAATTATTGTAGTTGAACGCACGTGGACGACAACAAATCCTGAATTTCTGTTTAACTTCTACTCGGCATAACCCCTTATACTATATAGTTATAATATATATATATATATATATTTATCTATATATATATATATATATATATATATATATATATATATATATATATATATATATATATATATATATATATATATATATATATATATATATATATATATATATATATATATGTGCGTGTGCGTGTGCGTGTGCGTGTGCGTGTGCGTGTGCGTGTGCGTGTGCGTGTGCGTGTGCGTGTGTGTGTGTGTGTGACCTAATCATTCTGTTAGGTGGCGCTAGGTGGCGCCACGTTCTGTTGTTGGCGTATTTTTTTCCTTTTCTTGAATGTAGCAAGTGATTACCATTTATTTTGATATATATTTCGTCTTATGATTATGACAGTTGTTTTATGTGGTTCATACCAAAAAGTAGTAATAATTGCGAGGAGCGCGAGATTTAAATCGTGGCGCGGGAGAACCCCTGTACTCGGACTGTCAGCCCCGAAGTGTGTTTCGGCTGCAATTGTAATTTACGGTGCCATTCTTCAATTTTACTACATTCAATTTGCTACATCCATATTGCACTATCAAGAGAGTGGTTATGGCTCACCTGACAGATCAGGGCCATCTTGCTTAGTACCTGTTGTTGTTTGAGAGTTTTTAGTTATTGTTTGGTGTAAAGTAGACGAGTGGAGTCATTACTGGGATTGATGAGAATGTGTAGTTGTTCTTACGTGATTATTATTAAATGTTGTTACTCCTAAATCCTTTCGTCGTTTCCCTTACGCTTAAAAGAAATAACTTTGTTTATAGTACAACTATACAGTAATGATTATTGCTGTGGCCTAATTTGTAATAGTAACTTTTATTACCCAAAAAAAATCAATCAAAGCTGAATACAGGAGAGATGGTGCTGGACTCATTTATTGAAGAGGGAGACGCCAATCACCCAGAAGGAGTAATCATACTCATCATCGTCATCATCCTCATAAACCTATTCATCCCCATCGGCCTCATCATCTTGTCATCGTCATCACCATCCTTATCTTCATTTTCCCTTTCCCCTCCTCCTCATCCTCATCGTCTTCTTTTTCTTGATGTCATCACCATCATCATCATCAACATTAATATTACATTACCAGTTGATTATTATATTACCGGTTGATTATTACATAAACGGTTGATTATTACATTACCGGGTGTAATTCACGTGCCGCCACTGGGTGAACACAAAGGACTAATGTTTTTTCGAAATTAGCGCTACAGATATATATATAATCTATAAATCAAAGTGTCTGTCTATATATCTGTATTTCTGTAAATTTGGATGTGTCTGTCTATATATCTGTATCTCTGTATATTTGTATGTTTGTTTGTCTGTTGTGTCTTATGCATTTGCCGCTGGATATATGGAGCAATGTTGAATACTTTTAAAGTTATTGGAATTTTTTGTAGAGTGTGTATGTCTGATGTATGCATGGACATTAAACGTCTATATACAGTAAAACAAACAAACAAAGAAACACTAGTTACATGATAGCAACATTGTATATATTATGATACTCTGAAAAAATCTGCTACATTATAATAACATTGTAGGTGACCGTAGCTTCAACTAGAAAAGACCACTGACCTATATAATACCGTAGATCAGTGGAAAATACCTATGGCTGCCTTTTTCTCCCCGAGCAATGCCATATAACTCTGCTGGTCTAATTTATAAATCGAAGTGTCTGTTTATCTGTCTGTTTGTTTGTCTGTTGTGTCTTAAGCACGGAGCATATGTTGGCCGATCCGGACGAAATTTTGGAAGGTGGCCTAGGGGGGCCTTCTGACGGACCTAGAGGGGTCGGATGTGGAACTATCCCCACGGTCCCCAAGTTAGTTATAGTTCACACTTTCAAAACGGTTGTAGCGGAATTTGCAACCGTGGAATTATTTCTATGTCATAGTAAACATAATAATTATTACTTTCAAGGTATTGGCGTTCGTCTGTATATAGGTGTTTATAGGTAAAAAGTGCATATAGATAAGAAAGAAAGAAACAAACAAACAAACAAACACTAGCTACATTATAGCAATCTTGTAGCTGACATTGGCTTCAACTAGAAAATATCACTGGCCTACATAATAAGGTAGATCAGTGAAAAATACCAATGACTGCCTTTTCTCCCGGAGCAACGTCGGATAACTCAGCTAGCCTAATCTATAAGCAAACATATAACGTGTATGTTTATGTGTCTGCATGTTTGTCTGTCCGTCTGTTTGTCTGTTTGTTTGTTGTGTCTGTGCACGGCCGCATTTGTGGGCCGTTCCACAAGATGATCCGGGTGGTGGGGCGTTGTCACAATTTTAAAAAGTTGCAACCGTGAAATTATTTTGTTTTCTATTTCATCGTAGATATTATTATTATTATTATTACTAACACTTATTTAGCGCCATATATCCGGGACCAGCCCGTTCAAAAATACAAAATTCGAATATGGTCGACTACTTTGCCGACAAGAGCTTTGCTCTACTATTATGCACACATAGAAAATGTTCATGTCTAAACATTAATATTAAGAAAGTATTAACATATATTTGGAAACAACAAATGTTAATTGTTGTAATATTAATATGTATAGAACACGGTTTTATAATCACAAAAATATCCACATCACAATCTGTGATTTAGAGGGTTTGAAAGACGAGCGCAGTGGCTCACTCTACGATTGCAAAGTGATTATGAAATTCCACAACCATTGCCAAGCTGAAGAATCGGTATGTTAAGCTGAAGAATCGGTATGTTTCTGCCGAGCTTAAAGCCCGCCGTTATACATATCAACTTTTAGTCGTCAACAGTTTGTTTGCCGACAAATACCCATATGCCGACGGCCGGCTGACCGATTTTTCAGATGCCAGATGTCCACAAAAAAGTGTTGCCAACTGTTGGTGGAGAACACACACACACAACACGTTGGAAAATGCAGAATCGGTATGTGTAAGGCGAACTTTAGAGTGCATACACTTTACGACTCAAGGCCACATAACTGTTAGAGCAGTATTTGTGATCGGGGATTTCATGGCCAAATAACTGTTACAGCAGTATTTGTGATAAGGGGTCTTAATGCCACATAACTGCTAGAGCTGTACTTCTGATCAGGGTTCCCAAGGCCGCATAACTGTTGGAACTGTACTTGTGATCAGGGATCTCATGGCCACATAACTGTTAGAGCTGTGTTTGCCGTCAGGGGTCTCAACGCCACATAACTCTTATAACTGTGTTTGCGGTCAAGTGTCTCAATGCCATATAACTGTTAGAGCTGTACTTGTGATCAGGGTTCTCAAGGCCGCATAACTGTTGGAATTGTACTTGTGATCTGGGATCTCATAACCACATAACTGTTAGAGCAGTACTTGTGATCGGGGGTCTCAATGCCACATAACTGCTAGAACAGTAATTGTGATCAGGGGTATCAAGGTAAACATAACTGTTAGATCATTACTCGTGATCAGAAGTTTCAAGTGTCAAAGCTCTTGTGATTATGGGCCTCAAGGCTTGAACTGTTAAAGCAGTGGTTGTGATCATTGGTCTCAATGCCCCAATCGGTGTTAGAGCAATACTTGTGATCATGTGTCTCAAGGGTACATAACTGTCAGAGCGGTACTTGTGATAGGGGTTCTCAAGGCCACATGATTCCAAAAACTTATATACCTTAGTTATGAAGAACGCCTAAAAGAATGTGGTTTAATAAACCCATAGACAAGGAGGTTAAGAGGAGATTAAATTGAAGTGTTTTAGGTAGTGAATGGGTTTGAAAATATTGATAGGAATATTTTTCTCACTCAAGCAAGATAGTAGAACTAGATGACATGAGGTAGCATTAGTAAAGGATCAGTATTGTTGTGTTGACGTTTGTCACACAAAAAATCACAAATATATGCAATTCCAGGTTGACAGCGCAGCCAAGGCTGTTGCCAATAGACGTAAACGCTAGAAATGTAACTTTAAGTACGCATTAGTAAACTGGTCGCTGTCAACCTTATTATAACTATAATGAATAAATGGAACACATTATCTACATATTGTGTAACACATTATTGTATAACTGCTGGCAGCGGGAATATGTTTAAAAAAACGTTGACGCATACTCATGGGGGGCGGGTTACACATAGATGAACAAATGTTGGACTCTCGATAAGCCAACGACGTCTTTGTCCACTTGCCATCTGGATGGCAATATTTTTAAATAGTGTTAAATCTTGTTAAATCACATAACTGTTAGGGCGGTACTTGTGATTTGGGGTGTCAAGTCCACGTAACTGTTAAAGCTGTGCTATCCTCCATTCTCCGTAAATTGATATGTGTTGCTGCATCATTTACGAAAGTGGCTTACCTCTTGTGTTATTGGATGCATTACGTTAATACATGTTACTGTTCCTTACTAGATTCAGAGCAGCGTCATGGCCGACTTCATAGTGACAGCAGACACAAGCAGCATCACTGTCACGTGGGATGCCGCTACAGTGTCTGGACTGACATACTTCAACATCAAGTTAGACGATGAAGTGAAATACACAGGAAGAAACACAGCTGGCTCCCACCAAATTACAGGACTTACGGCTGGTACATCATATCACCTGGTTATAACAACCAATGGTGGAAGTACTGCGACTCCAGTGGATAAAGATCAATACACAAGTAAGGGTGAAGTGAAAATTGACAATCACTCTGAATTGTCTATGTAGCTACTCAACAGGCATTTGAAAGCCTTTCCCTCCATGTAGTGAACAATTATGTTATGTTATGCCCAGCTTGCCATGTGCTGTCTGACCCACACCATCATACCCGAACACATACCATCAGGTAGCCTACACTTGACATGTTAGACCTTGGTTTATGTTGGGGAGATGGTGGACTACATTGTTGAAGTGCTACAATGTGGCACGTACTGATGAATGTAAATGCATATAATGATCTGTTATTGATGAAATAGATAGTAAATCAGGTGATTGCACAGGCATTTGGATTTGTCGTCTAAGAAAATATATTAATCTAACTTTGGCTTATTATAAATTTACACAATTCAGGAAGTCACCAAAGCCTCCATATATTGGTTATTTTATCCACTAAGTTACTCATTTATTTGTTGTATCCCTTCGGGTGTCATAGGGAATAGTTAGGAGCATCTTGTTCTTCCTCGTCGCTCCATTTTTAAAAGGTTCAGGTTAATTCGTGCATTACTGCACTACCCCAGTATTTATCCCTTTCCATTTCTCCCATTCGGTATCCCTTTCCCTCCATCATCCATCATTGTTATCCACTTCTGTCTTTCTTACACCCCTCTATAAGCAGTCTTCCCATCTTAGACGTGGTCTTTCCCCTATTCATATGGCCTGGCCGCTTTCTTTGAAGTCGGCCC
This sequence comes from Lamellibrachia satsuma, assembly GCA_033239005.1. Lineage (NCBI taxonomy): Eukaryota > Metazoa > Annelida > Polychaeta > Sabellida > Siboglinidae > Lamellibrachia > Lamellibrachia satsuma. The sequence goes on along the minus strand of BSQZ01000021.1, from coordinate 7,093,652 downwards.
TCCTCCATCCGCACCAAGTGACCTGTCCACATCATCCAGCTTCTAACTGTTCAGACAGACATACATATTTATTTGACCATAATTGTACATATTTATTTGACCATAACTGTAAAAAATGGACTAATTAACATAAATATAATGGTCTCGGAGACATGTCGCTAACACTTAAGCCCCCTTTAATAGTAATAATAAATTGAATAATAATAATAAATAGCAATAATAATCATCATAATTCAACATTAGTAAAGAAGTACAGAAATAAATAAATATATATATATATATATATATATATATATATATACACATATATATATATATATATATATATATATATATATATATATATATATATATATATAATTACATAATATATTACATACTACTATATATTACATATGTAACTATTACGGATAACACAATGGCATTTATAATTCATAATTAGGTAGTTTTTTAATAAAAGTGATGAAACCTTGTAGACTGTGTGTATAAATGTTACCAATGATAATGATAATGATATTGTTAACCGTTTCTATTATGTTGTGTTGGATATATTCTTTGGTATACTCATGATTGACACATAGTGTTGATGGATTTCAAAATTGCGTAAGTAAGGGATGTGGCTGAAATATTCCGGTAGATTGTTATTGACTAATTTATAATAAAACTTAAGTTGCTGCACTTTATAAATATCATCGAGTTTTAGGAGTTTCTTAAAAATAGGATCTGTATGTTCTCCTTAAGCTTAAATGCATCCGAATCTGTACCCCAAGTCACTCGTCATCCTTTGTTGCTGCTGTAATTCTCTAGACTCAGTTGTTCTTGCAAACTTGAAGCTTCTGTTGTTGTCGGTGCCACCGTCTCAAGTCCATACAGGCAGGACGGTGTCATATGGTATTTTTACCCGGGGGTAAAGTGACCTGGGGGTAAACATACTATACAGACTCCATTTCACTTTACCGCAGACTATCACCTATAGGAAAGTGACCCATCGTATACTTACTGTGACCCCCCGAATTAATTCCAATTACTAAACTATTTAAGGTTTCATTGTGCAAGATGATGTAACAAGTCACCTATAACAATTTAAGATGAAAAAGTAATACATCCATCAATTTGATTTTTTTATGATTCATGACTTAAATTGATTATGCATTTTCTAAACAATGTTTTCGATTTACTTTTAAATAAAAATACATTTGTTTTAATTAAAAAGAAGAGAAGGGTATGTACATCAAGAACACAGAAGACAATTTATATTTCAGATTGAATTACATTTGTATAACTAATTTTAGGAGTTTTACTTGTATGCACAACTGTTCGTAAGCATATTCAAGTGTCTGTGCATAGTAGCATATGTTTTCATGACAATGACATAATTGTGCATTCATTACAAAATGCAGCATTGCTTCTGAATTAGTAGAATACTAATGAAGTAAATAAAAATCATGGTACTCTTGAGTCCGAATAAGCGTCCCTATATGCGTATTTATTTGATGAAAAATGCCACCCTATACGCACCTTATTTAGCACTATACTGTTATTAGATTTAAACATTTATGCCGGCCTACATATTCGATTAATCTTGGCAAATTAAGCAGGGCATAATTTTGTTAGGGGAGCAATCGCAACTGCACATGCTAATCAATCATCCACAGAATGGTTTACCGCTCGCGCTGAAATCACTTGCTCCCACCTGGAGCTGCATATGGTTCCCACTGATGACTCATCTTCATCCTTTTGAACGACAGTTGTGAATTTAGCGGGATCCCGTGCTTCCAGATCCTACATTTTGATCCCGAAGCATTAGACCGTTAGATTTTCATTATTAGATGAATCGGTCAGAATCCTTAGTTCTCGGGAGCTCAAAATGGTATATTATTAGTTAAAACTCCATTATCACCGTAAATGGCCGTCTTGCGTAGCGCCTCAAACCTGTCGCAACCGGTTGGTGGCGGTTTCCCATGAAACGGTCTTGGCCTTGGGTATTAAATTCAATAAAACTTTAATGTCCATTTAAAAATTCCCCGGTTTTTCTCAGATATAAAACGCGGCTATTATATCTGCTGCGACGTGAATATACACAAAGTTTATGTATATTCGGCAGAAAAAAAATCAAAATACTCGGGGGATCGGCATAGGTTTTAGGGATGCCTTGGCTTTACGTCGATTAAAAATGATGAAACACATCTTCCGCGCTAAAAAAAGACAAATATGCTAGTGCCTTTTTTTCACTATTTTATTTTTTTTTTTGAACAATTTGCCACCCTATACTGTTTTTCAGCCTATACTATTATTTGGCGCTGAAGAGTTATAAGTGTATCTTTTTATTGTTATATTTGTAGCAGACTTGAGGTCAATTCAGAATTGAATTTGAATTGAATTGATAAAAAATTAGCTTGAATTGAATTTAAACAAAACAGAAACAATTTGAATTTGAATTGAATCGTGCAAAGTAAAATGAATTGGTTGAATTGAATGCATTGAACAAAAATGAAAAAACTATCTTTTTTAATATAAGTCTACACATAGAAACAACAAAATGTGTTATAACTAAGTTACTCTTAATATTTACTTCCACCTAAAATTAATGCTGTAATATTCACTGAAATGAGGTTGTTGCTCACTGCTCATTGAGTATGTGAGACTAGGGAGGTTGTTTTCACTGCTCATTGAGTATGTGAGACTGGGGAGGTTGTGCTCACTGCTCACTGAGCATGTGAGACTGGGGAGGTTGTGCTCACTGCTCATTGAGTATGTGAGACTGGGGAGGTTGTGCTCACTGCTCATTGAGTATGTGAGACTGGGGAGGTTGTGCTCACTGCTCATTGAGTATGTGAGACTGGGGAGGTTGTGCTCACTGCTCATTGAGTATGTGAGACTGGGGAGAGGGACACACAGTTTTTGTGTAATGTGTGAAGTAGATTTGACATGTACTTCTTTGAGGTTTCATTCCTGTTTGTGCAGCTATAAAACTGGTGAAATGAGTCAGTCTGAATTAGCAAATAGTTGTTTTGTTTCACACATTGCTGGCAACTGCCAGTTACAGAGTTTATCACAGAAAACACACACTCACACACATAATTGAATTGAATTGATCCTTTTTGACAGTGAATTGAATTTGAATTGATCATGGGTTACATATGTGTGAATTTGAATTGAAGTGAAAAAAAATTATTTACCCAGGTCTCATTGGTAGGTTTAATTTCTATAACATAACCCGAGTCAGTAAACTATGCCATGGGAAAATACCCCCCCATGTGAGGGACACTACATAGTTTGTAGTGAATAATTAATCTGTGATGTGGCATTCCAGAGCTGCGCAAGAATTTATTTCTGGTTTGTTACTAAATAAGTCAGGTAATTTATACCATCATTAGACTATTAAAGTCCTGGCAGAAGTGCTGTGAGATGAACCATTATTACAACCAAACTTAAAATTGATTGTTGGTTGTGGTAGGCGTTTTACTTAGGTGAATTATAAACTTTCAAAATATTATAAGATGATAATCTCTCCTGGTGTCCTATATTTCATCTTCTATTTTTGTACTGTGTCACTTTTAAAAAAACAAATAGGTTATTGACTGAATACTACAGCAATGTTTGTAGACAACTGCGGTTTTTGGCGTATTTTCTTGTTTTTGTTTTGAGAATTTGTTCCAGTAGTTTTAGTGAAAATCCCCGGATATCAGAGTAGACATTTCTAATACTATTATTTGTCTTCACAACACTTACATTGGTAAATGTAATTCTTGAGCTATTTTTTTAATACAGTACAAACTTCTGTCCTATTCTTTACAGTATAATCCATGACTGCAAATGCACAACTAACTCCAGTAATTAGGTTTGTTAAAATTATGCATTTTAAAGAAACCTTTTACAATTAGTTAAATGACCCTTACAATGGTGGCAACTTCAAAAAATTATTTCACACCAACATTACTGCAGATGTTACTTTGAACAACATCTGCATATATATTTAAACTGATGTTGTTATATACAATCAAATCTTACTCCTTGTACCCCTTTCAGAGTTCAAATCACAAATGTATATCTCGACTGAGAATAAAGGCATGTCCCTACCACTAGGTCTACCTGTAAGTACCACAGGCCATCAAGTCAAACAATTTGGTTAATACCAGGTATTGATTTTCATGGGAAATTCTGCTCATTATTTGTGAGCCTGTACATTTGAGAGCCCATTTCTTTTCAACAACCTAGTCCACCGCGTGGCGCCACTGTTGTATCAACTAATCTTAGATGGTTGCAGCCATGTCCTGTGCCATGCTCACTGGTATTTTCGAACAAACAGAAGTATGACTTCTCGGTACAGTCCGGACCCATTGTCACTTATGGACGTTTGAAATTGGTCACTTCGGAGTTCAATAATTTGTCTTGTGTCGGCGCCATGACCAAACCATGCAGTCGTAATAAATACGTTTCAATACATCACATTGACGCTTTTGAATATTGTTTTACTAGGATTTCTTCGCAATCGGTGTGTTGATGGTCATAGTTTTCATTACACCCTATTAAAGGTAGCATATTGCTTAACTTAATATTCTATTACAAATCAATAAATTACCCTTAGCGCATGCATTCAAACCACCTAAAAACGTCTGTGTTACCCAATATTGGCCTGTTTGAAACTTAACAACTTAACAGTGAAGTAGTTTGAGTATCTCCCTGGTGTCTTTTGACACTGTAGATCATAAAATCCTACTAAATAAATTAAAACATTAAGCTATAGAAGGAGTATCCTTCTAACTATGCAAATGTTGCTTCACATATAGAAAACAGTGTGTAGAAAATTATTATATAAAATTAGACACATTGCAAAATTAATAACTGATGGCAGGTCTCAGGACTCCATTCTGGGGTCGCCTTAGATATCCCAAATATCAGTGTCCAATACTACAAACTGCATGCAAGCAGACAAATTTGCATGGAGTATTTCTCATGAATGTTAAGAGAATAATTTAACAAATGAAAGTTGCTACAAAATTTGTTTAAGAGAAAATGGTGTCTCCTCAGACAAGGGTCGGGCAGCAGGGGGTATGGACATAAGCCCTCACAGACAAAAGCCCTAACCTTCTCAGAGGGGGTATTACAAAACCTCTACTAGCTACTGGCTTCAATGTGAGCAGAACATTAATTGTATACATATGAAGAAACCAATAAAATATAATTTAAACTGTTTGATTTATTAATTTCAGTGTTTGATTACATGGAGTACTATATAAACAGAGGCTACAACCTGTCCCTTCACCCCGTCCCTTCACCCCGTCCCTTACCATTTCCGGTACTGTTATTATTCCCAGTTTGCCTACTCTCAGTGATTCACCCTTTCAGTATGCCGATACTAATATTATTCCTGCTTCACCTAATGACCATTAGGAATGGCCGTTGAAATATAATACTGATAAAAAAAGATAAATATAAAATATGCTTTGCAGAAATCTGAGTTTCTCTTAAATTACATTTAAGTACTTTTAATTAGGCCTATTATTGTTTTTTATTTATGCACAACATTTACTTCATCCAAAAAGAACTTTTAACTAAGATTTAACTAAAAACAACTATGATTTCTGCAAGCCACTGTTTCTACTGAATTGCTAAAAAGAAGCCACATCCAATTAATGTTTGCTCATGTTGAAACCAGTAGCTAGTAGGGGTTTTTCCTACCCCCTTGAAAAGTGAAGGTTTTTGTCTGTCGGGGCTTTTGTCCTTGAAGGCTTATGTCCTACACTTGGGCAGCAGTACTTGGAAACGTACTAAGTCCAGTACACAAGTGCCTGATACAAGTACCAGTACTGTTGGTGGACTTAACCCATTTGTATTAGTTAGTAGTAACTGGTTTGTAAAATTATGAGTTATTGTAAGAGGAAAGTTGAAAATTTACCTAACTTATAAAATACTGAAACATATAAGAAAAGAAATAATATATCCCCGATCATATTACAAATTTATTTCATCACATAAGTATGTGAGAACAGACAACTGATAAACAAAATGTTGCACATATTACAGTAATACATATAACATTTTATATGCACACCAAATCAGTAAACCTCTAGTATTCTAGTATGTATGCCAGTTGTGTTATTATTGATCTTTCATCAATGATACTGTAAACTTTGAGTCTTCAATATACTATTCATCAACAGTTATTCACCACTGGTAATTTGGAATAACTCAACATTTTTTACTTAAGCACAAAAGTAAAGTATTTGAAATGTTTTTGAAAAGGACTTGAAAATTGAAGTATATATGTAATGTACTTTTGTAAAGTACTGCAGCACAGCCCTGGCTCAGACCCCATGCTCAGTTTAAGACAACAACACTTTTAAAAATTGTACCCGGCATTTCATGAGTTTTGTATATAAAGAGATAAATGATTAATAAACATTTTGGCAAAGTTTTACTGAAGTGACATAACACATTGGTACTCAGTACACTATAAATGTGTTCACGGTGAATGGAGTACAAGAAAGTGCTGAACTGGAAAGCAAATTCTACACAAGTAAGACATTTGTAAATATTAGTCTTTTCTTTGAAAGATACTCACTTTATGTTGTCATTTGTTTACAATGATCATCATGTAGTCTTCACTCACTCACTCACTCACTCACTCACTCATCTCTTCACCAAGCTGCCCATAGGATTGCGTATCTGGCAGCCTTGATAGAAATCATCCTCCATCTGACATGGCCATGGGCAGGATTTGAGAGATCCCGTGGTTCCAGACCTGTCCATTCTTGGTCAAAGATAGACTTCATGTGTGAAATATATATGTAGTCTATCTTTGTTTTTTTTCCTCTGGCTCCAAAGTGATGCTCGTAACTGTCTTATCTAATGATTAAAGTAGACATGATCAAAAATGCAATGGGGGAATGCTATTAAGGTAGGGGCCTGCACTGAAATCAACCCGGTTGCACATCAGTGTGCACACATGATACTCTTACATAGTTGTAACATGAAATCAACACAAACGTTATACAGTTCCCTGTGGAACACTTCACCTAACTTTTCTAAAACCTGTGACACTCTTGCCAGCTTCAAATGTTGACTAAAGTCGACTGAAGTGAAAATCGAAATGCTGAAAAATAACGATTTTCTTCCTTGGTGAAATTCCGTAACTTTGTCGTGTTATCGGCAAGAGGACGGAGGTCACGCCCATAATCAGCATTGACCCACAAAGTGTTTACCATTTTGGATATCCACTATTTTGATCCTTACCAGATCTAACAACTAAAGTCAATTCTTTCGATGATTTGAACAAAAATAGGCATTTTTTATTAAACAGACTGCACACATTACTTAAACTAGTCGCACACTATACTTCAGGACATAAGTGAACCGGATTCGTGATGGACTGAACCATTTGATAAAGCAGCTTTAAAGTAATTAAAAAATATGTTATTTAATTATTTATTATTAATCATACATGTACATTTATTTAGTTATTAGTATTGTATTATAATTTTGCTATATAATTATTGTGCTATGTTAATTTATTATAATTCTTATTACTAGCAGCTAATATATTTATTTTGTTATTTCCTTATTTAGCAATTCTATGCTATTTTATTGCTGCATTTATTTTAAATAATTCTTATTACTAGTAGTATTTTAAATACATTTATTTCTTGATTTTACAATTCTACACTATTTTATGTATTTTAATGTTGTGAAGCGCCACAAACAATCTATACCAAATAATATATATTATTATTACTGTTGACTGAAACTATGTCCACAATGCCAACAGTAAACACAAGTTATACATTTATCGGTAAAAGAACATTAAAAGAAACAAATATATTGTAATATATAAATAGCTTCTTGCGGAATTGTTTGAAAATACAATTAATATGGTGCCTGAACATACTGGCCTCAGATTATCCTGTATCTGATCAAATATTTGGAGAAGCAGCGACTTTTCAAAAACTGCTGAGGTCAACAGGTTTAAATGCCATTCTCTGATTTTTTTTCCTATCGCAAATCCGGTTCATTGATGTCCAAATATGCACTATTTTATGTAACATCTGCAGTCCCATGTCCAAGCAGTACTCTTCCTTTTGTTCTTTCACACATTGCTTCTGCATTGCCATCCATATCAACGCTGCCATTACCTGTTTTTCAAAACAATGTCAAAAATCCTAGTGCCATATTACCTTGACTCTCTAATGTCTTTTCTACCAGTTGCCTTAATGCAAACATTCAGTATGTCTCTTGTTTGAATCCCTAATTTCTGCTCCACTCTCTTTCGTGTCCTCCCATCCAGAATCCTCTCTATCAGCTTCATACCATGGCTTAGGAGTGTCATGCCTCAGTTTCTCCTAGTTCTTGCACGTCTCCCGTTCACTTCCATATTGGGACAATTAGGCCTGTTTGCTACTTCAGCAGGACCTTTCTATGACTAATACATATATTTAACGTCAATATTGGGTGCTCTCCCCTTCTTCTCCCCTTCAGTCTGGTCTTCACCTCTGTATTTGTAATGCCCACTACCTCTACTTCCCCTCTGCATTCTGTAACTCCAGATCATTGTTATTACCTCCCTGATTCAATAAATCATTCAAAGTAGCTTTCCCAGATTTTCAACACTGCCTCTTGTTCTGTCACTAACTTCCCATTTCTATACTTGATCACCCTCTCTTCAGGGCCTTGCCATCCTCATCCCTGTCTCGGGCCATTTTGTATATTACCTTCTTTCCACTATCCCTGCATTAAAGTACACAGCATCACTTCCACTTCAACCATTCCCATCATCCAAAGCGTCCCTAAACTCCTGCTTTTTTTCCTCGATTCTTCCCATTTGAAGCCCCTCAACAGACATCAGTTGTTTCCTAATCACCTGCCATGTTTTAACTATGCGCCCCTTCCATCTCTGCACTCATATCACTGATCTGTTCTGATACAATGATGCTAACTCTGTTACTACCTCCATCTCTTTCTGCTGCACATCCAGTCTCCTTCTGTGAACCATCTCCACTACTTCATCTCCTTCCTCACTCGTCGTTCCCAGACTGCCTAGCTGGGCTTCACATCTGGATCGCTGCCATCCCTTGGACTTCATTGTCTTCTTGATGCAGCCAAGGAAGACATCGCATCAGTTGCCCTTGACTCAGTATTATTATCTAACAATGCATTTACTATGATAAATTGGAATGTCATAGCCACTCATCAATGCATCCCTGGCTGACCTCTTAGTGCAGTTTGTAATCAAAGTATCCTTCTCCTAGAACACTTGCCTACCAAGGCTAACAAGCATGATCTGCACAGTACGATTTGCCCATAGCATGGAGTTGGAATAGTGAACACCGGGACATGTCCACATGCTGATGGGATCTGCACACTTAATCTGTGATTTGGCATCCAGGAATTACACAGGAATGTATCAATTCCATTCTGGTTTGATCACTGACTGTTATAACACAGATTTATTCTAATCACAATGGCTACTGCGAGCTAATGAGTCCTTATATAATAAACATGCAATAATAAGTCACTTAATTTATCGCAACACTAGAGTATTAAAGGCCTGACAAAAGTAATGCGAGATAAACCATTATTACAACAAAACTTATCGTTGATAATATTAATTGTAGTAGGTATTTTACTTAGGTAGATAACTGAGTTTAAAAATACTCTAAGATGATGTTGCATAAAAAGGTCAAATTGTAAGAATCTAATATCCGGTACGATGACAATATTGTGTAAAAACATAAGTCATTATTCTACTGAACAATATTGACATTACAACAATGTTTAACCCTAGTTTTGTCAGCAGACAAGAGCATCAAAATTAGGTGCAGTATTCACACAGTTGCTTCAACCATGTTATTTGTGTGACATCGTTGGCTTTTCTAATTTGAGAAAATTATGACTGCAGTGTGTTGATTGTCATCATTTCCTTTGCACATTGATAAAAGGTAACATATTGCTTGATTAATGTTACATTTTCAATTAATAAATGACCCCTAGCACATGTGTACAAACCACTCAATAAATATAAGCCCAGACCTGGGGTAAATAAATTTTTATCAATTCCAATTCAATTCCCATTCACATGTATTTATAAATGATCAGTTCCAATTCAGGTCAATGTATTGACAAAAATGATCCGATTCAATTCAATTTTAATTAATTGCAATTCAATTCACAAATTAGCAACATTGCTTAGTTAACACTATTCTGCAAAGTGAAAGATTATAATAGTAGCTCTGTCAAGCTGCAGAAATATATCATGGTCATCGGTTATTACATGCAAAATGACATGTCAAACTCGATAGATAGCATACCACAAAACTAGCAATCAAGCAGCATGTGCAACTAAAACCTGCAGTTCACAGTGTAGTGCAAACCCTGCCCAGTTAAAATTAAAGTCATTATCTAATCAACCACCAATCTTCAGTACAATAATTATTTTATTGAATTGTTCAAATGCAAATAGCAATAGTTTTTTTACCCTAAAATTATATATAACAGCTCATTACTATCACATGCCCATCATCAGGGGGTTTGGGGGTTTCGAACGGACCCCCCTTTTTGAGATAATTTTGTTTAACTGTAGCATTTTTCAGAAATCATCCCAGAAATCACTTTATTGATACACTCATAACCAGAGTAATACCCTGTTCAGGAGTGTTTACATTTGATAATAAAAGACTAAAAATATATAAATACCGCCAGTAGTTAACCCATTAGGCCCCAACATTTTATAAAAACATGTTACCCTGTTCCCAGGATTTCTGGCAAATTTCGAGTGATTTTACTTCCTTGTGTTCAGAAATCTGTAGAAAAAAAATTTCAATATTGACAATTACAAGTTGTGTTTATTTTGAAGAGTAATAATTTCTCCACATGCCTGGATACATAGAAATAGGATATATTAATAAAATATTGACATGTCGTCACAATTTGCAAAGACAAAATAGTAAGTTTGTTAAAACTTTGAAAGTTATTCTACCTTGCGACTGACATTTGACAATGATCCCATGCTATAACCCTATGCAACCCAGTGAAGAAAATGTAGCTATGTGTTAGCTTTGCACCACTGAAAAAATTATCAAATTCTTACGGTTATTTTTCAGGTTACACCATATTTTATCATAACAAATATAGAAATAACATTTTTTGAGCTGGCGTGAACAAAACCGATGAAAATCAAGATTTCCAAAATGGCAACACATGCACATAATGAGCTAATGTTGTTGCAAAATGTTTCTGGTAGGGTGTGACAAAATTTGGTTCAGTAGTTAATCGCCAGGATTTGTTAATAGATTGTCATGTATGCGGCCGACGGCGGCCGTTCCAGGACTGCACAGAACGGCCAGCCGCGGCCATTGCGGGCTCTAATGGGTTAAACTGTATACACATTGTCAATTGTTACATTCAACTAAGAATAATAAAATAATATATTTTTAATAACTAGGTTATTAATGATTAAATATTAATGAATAAATAACTAATATATAACTAGTAAACAATTAAAATAATAAATAGTATGATAAAAGAGTAGAACTGATGTATAAAATATAAAACTTTGTATTAAATGCAAGCTTAAAATAGTGAGTCTTAAGATGTGCTTTAAATGTGTCCATGCACTCAATCAGCCGCAGTTCTTCGGGCAGCACGTTCGAAATAATGTAATAGTTTTATTACACTTTGCAGCTAAAAAAAGGCTGAATAGTACATGTGTAGGCATACATGATCAATATAATTCTATACATTAAAAGGGATAAAAAGTAAAAGGCAATGAATTAATAGAGCATTAAATTGCATATAAATAAATATAGTATAAATATGACATATACATATAGTATACAGTATTAATTTATAAACATTACATTGCATGTAAATAAATATAATATAATTTGTATTAAATTAAAAGCATTTAATTGCGTATAAATAAATGAAAGAGAGAGTATTAAATGTAGGGCACTGTATTGAATTGCATGCACACCAGTAAAGAAGTTAAAATTAGATGTTGTATTAATTACAAGTAAAAAGTAGAAGATTGTAGAATAAAATAAAGTCATGATCAGGTCTACTGCCAGTGGTAAAATCCATACGACATAAAAGAGTTCTTAAATCTTTTAGTTCTGCATCGAGGCATAGTGTACTTGCAATCACTTCGGGTTGAGTGTGTAGGTTCCCTGATTGGAAGCAGTAGATGATGCAACTTGTGATTATGTTTTTGCATGTTCGCATATTCTAATAAGCAGAGCGTAGTCTCGAAGAGACGTTGCTGATGTGCCCTGTTGTCAACTTGTAAAATTTTGGCAGCGTCCACTGTGGCTGTGAAGGCCGATTCTTGAGTGGCAATCCTTGCCACAGCCAAAGCAGACGAAACAGGATGACAGTAGTGCTGCTTTTTGTTTTCGTCGCATCCTCTTCTCAGCCACATGCTGTTGTTTCTTTTCATCTACCCTTTCAATGCCTCTACGTGTTGCCTGATGCCAAGCATTATGGTCTTCGGCCACTGCTTCCCAGCCTTTGGGGCTGATGTCACAGGCCTTCATATCACGCTTGCAGGCGTCCTTGAATCTGAGGGCTGGTTTCTAGAAAGAAGTGCTTTCTGGTGGCTGCTAATAAGATAGCGGAACTTGTCATCTATCCAGGGTCTGTCACTAGAACATCGTCTGATTTCACGTTCTGGAAGATGCATGTCCAGCAATGTTCTGATGCTAGAATTGAAGAAGTTCAGTTGTTCGCAGGTTGGTAAGTGGAATAGCATTTGAGGTGAGGCTGAGCGCTGCTGCAAAATGGGCTCGGTCACTGGGTTTGTGACTGCATGAGGACGTCTTTGTGATCACTGATTCGGTATATTTCACAAACATTGAAGGAGTACATTCTACCACCTTGTGGTCTGACAGGCCAATCGGTGCACTGATAACAGGGCAGCCATATAAGTCAGGGATGTATGTGTAAATGTTATCTAGTATCGCATTTCCTCTTGTTGGTTAGTCGACGATTTGTTTCAGATTGTGATTTCGTTTCAAATGAGAATCCTTCATCTTGTTGAAGTTGCCCATTAAGATGATACCTGCATAGAGATGGTGCCAGTGTATGTAATCCAATTATTGGTCAATGTGGTTCATCGTCCAGTCATCTGATCCTGTTGGAAGGTACACTGTACAAATTGTTATTTGCAGATGATCCCGAGGCATCTTTGGATCATTAGCCACAGTGTTTCCAGGTCGAGTTGGTTTACTTCGGTCCAATGTTTAGTAGCGGTGGTGTTTCGGACGTAGCAAGCGATTCCCCTGTGTTGGTGGCCATCTTGTCTGTCTCTTCGGTAGATGTTGAACCCGGATAACGTGAGTCACAATTTCACAGGCATGGAAACTTGCCTCAGCACGCAGTTCATCACAGTCCTTGAATATTCGTAGAACCATATGTAAAGTTGAGATACTGTAAATGGATTAAAACTTGCAAAACTTTACGCTGATCAGAGAGCCTGTATTAGATGCAGGCACACAGACATAAACTAGGTCATCTGTTCCAGAGGGTCAGCCCACCGTGTGAGAACTAACGCCGGCCATACCGCTCAAGGTTGTGACGCAGCACAGTCAGTAGTGCACTGTTGGTGGATTGCAGATGGCGGTGCACCACATAAGGTGCGATCAGAG
>BSQZ01000021.1:6987515-7075015 GCA_033239005.1 Lamellibrachia satsuma | reverse complement strand
CGCTATTCTTGAAACCTTTATGTCAAAGATATGATTTTTTTATAAATGTTTGAGTGTTCGGTCTTGTTCACATTGTAATGAGTAAACATTTTTTAGCAAATAATGTTAAGTTATAATGCAAATGTAACATGCATATTATGCTTATTACGTGGTTTTAAATGACCTTCTAAGTATGCAGCCCAACGGATTTTCATTATTAGGTTGATGAGAGCTGTTATTATTTGACTTAACAAAGTTTATCATTTACTATGCGGCAAGCATGATTTTTTATTATATGTTGGCTTTTGAGATGCAATTCATAGTCATCTATTATTGGAAGCTATTCAAGATTGTGCTATCACATATGCTTGAATAATTCAGAGTTTAGAAGCAAGCTAATTTGCAAAAGTAGCCAAAGTAGCCCCATGCATTCGGTTACGTTGGCCACCTTTAAATCACTACTTTAAAATGCTCTAAACTAATTATCAACTAGTGACACTCATAAATTATGGTAAATATGTCTTTAATATCCAAGCATAAATGATCAAACCCAGAAAAACATACTCGGTACAAAAGGTATGAAGTAGGTAGGTACAGACAACTGGTCAAAAAAGTTACACATATTACAGTAATACACATACCATTTCACATGCTTGCCAAATAGTTTTGTAGTAATGTATGCTATTTGTGTTGTCAGTATTCAGTGATCTTTGTACACTGTATACTTTGAGTCTTCAACATACTATTCATCAACAGTTATTAAAATTACTTTAAAAAGTACTTAAGATAGTTTAAAATGTAGTTTAAAAGGTATGTTGAAATGTACTTTAAAAAGTACTTAAAAGTACTATGGAACTGGAAGTGATTTGATAACTACTTGAAGAAATACTTTAAAAAACATGTTAAATATTATGTTAAAAAGTTAACAAATTTGTTAAAAATTATGTTAAAAGTATGTTAAAATACATTAAAAAGTACTTTAAAAGTACAAGTAGTAGTACTTAATTACCAGTATATACTTCAAAAAGCATACTTATATATAAAGTACTGTGATACAGACCTGGCTCAGACCCCATGTGCAGTTTAAGATAGCAAATTTTGCTTAGCATTTTGTGAGTTTTGTATGTATTTTTATTATATAGTTTTATTATATTACACATCATATCTAAAAGTGTACATACAAGGAATTCCCACTAAAAAATACGATCCAATCTGTGATTTAGCCGAGGGTCTATTCTAGTTGTCTCTATTGAGAGAAATTGTCATTCTGTTAGTACCAAATGGGGTGGAGATCTCTCCATGACATACGAAGCCGCCTAGGCTCTCTGGACTTGTCCAAACTATCTGTCTGTAAGGCATGTCACAGGCAGTCACATGACCACAAATACAGCAGACTATGGTACAAGCAAACAGAGTATGCAACAAACGGATGGGGTCAATTCCATTCCGGAATTGGAATTGACCCTCAATTTCAATTCCAGAATTGGAATAGATTTTCGAAAGTCAGTTGGAATTGGAATTGATTTTTTTATTGGAATTAATTTTGTTGGAATTATTGACTTAATTCTGTTAATTGTTACCCCTTAAATTTACCATTAAAATCATATTTGTCTGTTATTAGTATGTCACCTTGAATCTGGTAACACGGGGGAAGCTGTCAACATTACAGCATAGACACTGTCTACTCTGTTATTGAAACATTGTGACCAAGAACAATATAATCAAACATTTGCATCAAAACAAATACTAAGTTACTGTAACAGACAGTAAAACCAAAGTCAGACCATTCAGGCCTTGTCTAATTTTCTTTCTCAGTGGACAAGGTTTATTTCCCTATGGAGAATACATGTTGGTGATTTCAAACTCTGTTGAAAACTCAAAGTTTACAGTAAATTTTATGAAATACAAATGATACCACAACTGATATAAACAGGGGAAACTGTTCAAAACTCAGATTAATGACCCAACTGTCCAGGGCTGTCCAAAATGTCTGGTTAACAAAATTCCAAGAGAGGTGTTGCAGCAGAAATACATATCAAATTGCTTAATGCCATTTTCAAAGTTTTTTATAGCAAACCTGACATTGGAATTGTTTTTTTGGAATTGACTGGAAATGGAATTGACAAAACGGAATATCTGACACAAAATAACATCAATTACATTACAAATATCTGGTATGTATACATCGTGTTTGTAGGTTTGTAGTACACAAAATAGCATGGAATAAGTTTTCAAACTCTGTTACTGCATTTCTCAATATGTAAGCATTGTTGCTAAGGCAAAGCTTGATGGAGGTTGGTATCATGGGCAATAACGACCGACACAGACGCATGCTCATTGGTCATAATTAGGGTAGTGACGTCAAACTGCATCCGACAGTTATCATGTTAAATTAAATGAAAAGCAAACACAGCACCAGTTATTTATCCGTTCGCATATCCATCCTCAATAAATTGATCAAGATTCAAGAGCTGGCTTATACCAGATTTTCTAGGTCTGAAACCTGCTTGCTCGGGAATGAGATGCTGATCCAAAAAGGGGGCCAGACGATTTAGAATGAGTCTCTCGAATGGTTTGTACGTGTGGCAAAGCAGGGAGGTGTGTCGGAAACTCTTGGACTTGGCAGGAACATTTCCAGGCTTCAGCATAGCCACTATTCTAGCTTGTCTCCACAATTTTGGGATGTTGTTAGTACTCAAGACGTTGTTGAATATGTCTAGTAGCCACCGAAGAGCTATGGGTCACAAGTGTTTGAGTTGTTGAACATGTCTAGTAGCCACCGAAGAGCTACTGGTCCCAAGTGTTTGAGTTGTTGAACATGTCTAGTAACCACCGAAGAGTTACTGGTCCCAAGTGTTTGAGTTGTTGAACATGTCTAGTAGCCACCGAAGAGCTACTGGTCCAAAGTGTTTGAGTTGTTGAACATGTCTAGTAGCCACCGAAGAGCTACTGGTCCAAAGTGTTTGAGTTGTTGAACATGTCTAGTAGCCTCCGAAGAGCTTCTGGTCCAAAGTGTTTGAGTTGTTGAACATGTCTAGTAGCCACCGAAGAGCTACGGGTCACAAGTGTTTGAGATGTTGAACATGTCTAGTAGCCTCCGAAGAGCTACTGGTCCAAAGTGTTTGAGTTGTTGAACATGTCTAGTAGCCTCCGAAGAGCTTCTGGTCCAAAGTGTTTGAGTTGTTGAACATGTCTAGTAGCCACCGAAGAGCTACGGGTCACAAGTGTTTGAGATGTTGAACATGTCTAGTAGCCTCCGAAGAGCTACTGGTCCATAGTGTTTGAGTTGTTGAACATGTCTAGTAGCCACCGAAGAGCTACGGTCACAAGTGTTTGAGTTGTTGAACATGTCTAGTAGCCTCCGAAGAGCTACTGGTCCCAAGTGTTTGAGTTGTTGAACATGTCTAGTAGCCTCTGAAGAGCTACTGGTCCAAAGTGTTTGAGTTGTTGAACATGTCTAGTAGCCTCTGAAGAGCTACTGGTCCAAAGTGTTTGAGTTGTTGAACATGTCTAGTAGCCACAGAAGAGCTACTGGTCCCAAGTGTTTGAGTTGTTGAACATGTCTAGTAGCCACAGAAGAGCTACTGGTCCCAAGTGTTTGAGTTGTTGAACATGTCTAGTAGCCTCTGAAGAGCTACTGGTCCAAAGTGTTTGAGTTGTTGAACATGTCTAGTAGCCTCTGAAGAGCTACTGGTCCAAAGTGTTTGAGTTGTTGAACATGTCTAGTAGCCACAGAAGAGCTACTGGTCCCAAGTGTTTGAGTTGTTGAACATGTCTAGTAGCCACAGAAGAACTACTGGTCCCAAGTGTTTGAGTTGTTGAACATGTCTAGTAGCCTCTGAAGAGCTACTGGTCCAAAGTGTTTGAGTTGTTGAACATGTCTAGTAGCCTCTGAAGAGCTACGGGTCACAAGTGTTTGAGTTGTTGAACATGTCTAGTAGCCACAGAAGAGCTACTGGTCCAAAGTGTTTGAGTTGTTGAACATGTATAGTAGCCACCGAAGAGCTACTGGTCCAAAGTGTTTGAGTTGTTGAACATGTATAGTAGCCACCGAAGAGCTACTGGTCCAAAGTGTTTGCGTTGTTGAACATGTCTTGTAGCCACGGAAAAGCTGCTGAACCCACCAAAGGTTTGAGTTGTTGAACCTGTCTAGTAGCCACTGAAGAGCTGCTGGACCCAAAGGTTTGAGTTATTCACAGGGGATGTTGTTAAGTCCGGCAGCTTTGTTCTGTTTCATCACTTTGATGCCAAGTAGGAGTTCACCCATGGTGAAAGGTCTAGTGAAGTTAGAGTCGTCCTGGTCATCTTCAGCAAAAACATCAAGTAGTGCTGGTTGTGGTAGTGATTTTTGCTTATATATAATTGAGTTTGTTGAAAACATGTCAGTTAAAAAAATCTAGTTTTTATAATCTAGTAGCTAACATATAATGACTATGTTGTGTAAAACAAGTGTGGAAATATAACATATACAACTTTATCTTACCCAAGTTTTTAGATATTGGGAGTACAGGTGTAGAACATCTATACATCATTCAACCTAGACTATTTTAATTGTACAATGCAGATCAGTAATAAACATTTAATAATTACCAGCATACATTACAACTGTAATGTTATTTGTGTGACATGGCTGGGTATTCCAGTTTGAGACAATTATGTCTGCAGTATGTTGATAGGATGTTCCACCATAAAGGTACATCCGGAAAAGCACAACCTAAAATGACACATACAAAAAAGGCACATAAAAATGGCACATACTATTAGGACAAAATGGCACATCTGAATATAAAATGTAACTCACAAAGAACTAAATGTTGACAAAACTGAAACATTTGCAGTATCACAGCAGTAGTTTAATCACATGAAATATGTGTCCATGAAATTGTTTAGATGAATCACATCAAAATAATGAAAACTGTCTGGTTATATGCATGTTGTGCATTAAACTAAAGAAAATTCTAATTTAATTAAATATTAAAAGTACAATTTAATGAAACATTCAAAATATAAGTTACTGAAAATATTCAAAATATAATTTAATGAAAACACTTTTGAGCTCTCTATGATTCTCAGCATTTATTTCTTTGCAAGTCAAATTTATACTCAAATGTGCAATTTCCTGCCTTAATCCAGTTGTGCCTTTATAGTTTGTGCCTTTTTCATGTGTGCTATTTTAGGTTATGCCCTTTTGGATATGCTTTTATAAGACTATTGGTAGTTATTTCCATCGCAAACATATTGATTCATGCTTATTAAAGGTAACATATTCAGTATACAGTGTATATCCCAACATTCCTTTCTGAATAAAAAATATGTAATTTTTAATACTTTCAGATCACTCCCTAGTGTCTAAGTTAATCTTCCTATGCAGTGTTGCACTACATTATATTTTTGCAATGTGCCATTTGGAAACCCTGGCTAGTGAATGTAAATACTACAATAACGTGTGTAGTCAACTGAGCTTATGTTGTTTATTTCTTTCTTTTTACATATGAGAATTTGTTTCATCCATTTTGTTTATTATATTATTATTGTTTGTCTTCACATCAATTACATTAATGAATATGTTTTCTATGTTATGTTTACTACAGTACCAAATGTTGTCACGGGCCTTGCGATACAATCCAGGACTACGACTTCACTGACAGTGAAGTGGAATACTCCCTCAGGGGGGAAGTCAGGGTACAAAGTGACACTAGATGGTGGTAGTGAAAGTACCAAGACAGAAACTCCTGACAAAACTGCAACGTCAGTGGTATTCGCTGGTTTGACAGCTGGCATTCAGTATACCGTAAAAGTGATCACTCTGAGTGGAGGACATGAAAGTGAGAACGTGGAAGGCAAATTCTACACAAGTAAGTCTTAGGCATTTGTAAATATTAGTCTATCTTGTCTTTGAAAGATAATCTCTCAAATGTGTCTTCCATTTACCCATCAGTCATGTTCGACAAGTCTGAAAGTTCCACCCTTACTTATTAATAATGTCTGTTTTCTGAATAAATCACTTGTGAAATGCAGTGTTTTGTCATAGACCTAATTTTAAGCAAACAAAGAGGAACACTACTGTGGAACTTAGTAGTTCAGTGGTTAGGATGCTGGACAGTCCACCAAGAGGACCAGTGTTTGAGTCCACCTACTGCTATTTCGAAACTTGTTCAATTTCGTTCAACCCACTTTCCCTGCAGGTGTCATTAGGAAGTCGGTGGTCCCTTCTACGTCGTGTCTATGCCAGGGAAAGTAAAAAATCCCACACAAAGGAATGGGACAAACTGTTATGGCCTCATAGAGCTGGTGGTCTCGATTTATAAAAAGCCTATAGGGGAGCTGCAGTAGCTGCTGCTAACAACTTACTCTGACAATTGAGTAAGCGCTATGAGCGTCTTGTCTGGACATTTATCAGACCATCAGTGTACTGCTGTGGACAGTGGACCTCTGTAGGGAGTTAGCTACGGCATTACTGTCATACACCACCTGCTCGGTGCCTCTCATGCGGACAAACGGTGTGTTAGAGATGGAGACCACCAATCTGTGCGTCCATGAAGGGTTACATTTGACTAATTTGTCCAGATCATCTCGTAATTTTGGTTTTTATCTCAATCACTACTAACCTAAAAATGTCAGTACTTTGTTGTCAAGTCATCTTCCAAGTCATTTATATAGATTGGGAATAATAATAAAGGTCCTAATGCTGATCTTTGTGGTCAACAAAGCTGATTTCCAATTTTAAACCTCTTCCCATCTATTTTTTGTCTTCTGTCAGTCAGCCATTTTTCTGTCTAGTTAATTATACCATATGTGTTTATGTGTAAGTAACAATCCTTGATGTGGCACTTCATTATGTGAATGTAAGCCGGAAATATGTACTGGTTACCCCTCATCAACCCACTTAGCAAGTTCTTCTGAACACTGAAAATAAGTTTGGCTTTTAGAAACCATGTTGAAATGGATTTATTAATTTAGGCTTAACAAGTACGTATACCATATGGTTAACGTTTCTAATAATTTAACATAATTTACGAAGTAATAATTAAATGTCATAATCTTAATTAATTCCAATCGTAATCAGTTACCCATGTTTGATGTAAAATTTCTTTCATGAATTGATGATTTGCTATTAAACTACAATACACCATTTGTTTTCTTGTGTTTACTACAAAGTTTTGCCTGAACACAAACTGACATTCCATAATTATGCTAATGCTGAAATGTTTATGTGATGTCTTCGTACAGAGCCGAATGCAGCTACCAACGTTCAAGTGACAGCAACTGTGGACTCACTCACAGCTACCTGGGATGCCCCCACTACTGGTGGTGGTACAACATATACAGTCACACTGAAGAAAGGTTCAAAAACAAAGACAACAACTCCTGGTGTCAGTGGAACAACAACAAAATTCAGTAGTTTAACAGCTGGCACAGAGTACACTGTTGTTGTGGTGTCTGTGATTGGTGACCAGAGCAGTGACCTTGTGGAGGGCAAGTTCTACACAAGTAAGTCTCAATGGGCTTGATGATGTGACTAAAAGTTCCTCCTCAATTTGATTTTTTTTAATCTCATTTCAAATTTATTTTGCGAAATATTAAACCTACCTAGTATCCACTGCAACATGCTAGCTCGTTTATACAACTTTTATATTCATAGTTTTTTGTGTAATCATCAGTCAAATTATTAACCTACTTTAATAGAAGTGAAAATAAAAACGCTGGTGAAATTTTCTTACTTTATCATGTGATTGGCGAGAGGATAGAAGTCACTTCCAAGATCGGCGTTGACCTGTAAAGTGTTTACCATTTTAGATATCCAGTACTTTGAGCCTTACCAGATCTAACAAATAAAATCCATTTTTTTGATGATTTCAACAAAAATGCTATTTTTTATTAATCGACTGCATATGTTACTTAAGCTGTTTACACACTACATATTAGGACACCAGCGAACAGGATTCACGATGGGCTAAATCAGTTGAGGATGGAGTTTTAATGAATCCAAATATTTTATACTGTTGTCCATAAAATTATTGTACACTTGCAAAGTTCAAATCACATGCATATGTCTATATATAGTGCCATAAAGTGTCTTATTAATGAAAACTTTCTTGATGTTTTCTATCAAGGCTGGGTTCATTTACATAATTGTAATAATAATCAGACCTGGGATGAATATTGTCATCAGTTCCAATTAGCACCTGCTAATGTCCAATGCCAGCTGAAGCCAGACTTGATTGGTGCAATATGCAATGATGCAATAATGGCACAATTGAATTAATGACGAAAATGCAATTTTCGCATGTGCCTGTTGTATGTAACGCATATATCATTTAAATTGAAGTAGTGTAATTGATTTGAAATGTGTTGAAGTGTAATTGAAAAAGCGAACAGTAATTGTAATTGCTTTTGTCTAAATTGGACCCGGCCCTTTGTTCATCTCAGCTCCCAGTTAATTATATAATATACTAAGATACACTAAATAGATTGAGACTGTTCCTGTGATCAAAGGAATCAACTGGTGGTGCGTCCAGTTTCGTATGAGTTCATATTTCACTTGTCATTAATGATATTCACTACCCAAAACCAAGCAGTCATTTTCAAATGCTGCACCTACATATTTTTACCACTGGGGTAAATGATCTGAAATGTCCAAATATTATACAATTTTGAAAAAAATAAATGCTTGCACATAGCGCTGACATATCAGTTTCAAAGAAATTTGGGGTTGCATCTTGAAAGGATAATCAAATGTGTGTTAATTAGGAGAAATGTTATGATAAATAATTAATTATGCACCTGTACAAAGCAGTATTTTGACTTTGTTTAGAATATTGCATAATGTGCGTATATCAGTGTGCATGCACATCAAAATCCAAGTATACACATGGTTATGTACACATATATAAACAAGCATACATATACATACTTATGTGCATACATACTTCTTTGCATTATTCAAATTCATAAATGTAGTAAAATGTTGAGAGAAATAATCATATATCTCATCCTATTAGAAAAGTACATAAATTATATATCATTCAGAACATGCACATCACTAGTATCATTCAATGGGACAGGCTGTGTCAGCACTATTTCTACACTCAGCTCAGTCCTGTGGTACTTTGACTCTTGTTGTTTCAGAGCCAAATATGCCTACAAACTTTCGAGCCACTGAGGTCAACGTGAATTCATTGAAATTTGCATGGGATGCACCTTCTTCTGGAGAGGTGTGGAAATACACAATTAAACTAACAGAAGTATCTGGATCAAATAAATATATAACTAAGACTGCAAGAACAGCAGAATTCATGGGTTTGACTGCTGGCAAACAGTACACTGTTGTCATTGCTGCTGTGAGTGGAGACCTTGTCACTGGAAGTCAACAGAGTGAAAACACAGAGCGCCACTTCTATACAAGTAAGTCATATGAACATCTCTACAGAAGGCAAGACAATTGGCTAGAGATGACAATCGGCTGGAGCTGACCATGTTGTTACCCTTAATTTGCAGACCTATCAGAACTTCCAAATAATCAATCATCATGTAGTTGTCTGGAGGATTTGTCCCATGATAGTTGTTCACAATACTTCTCCATTGGTGTATTCCTGCATAGTTTTTTCAAGTTCATGAACTGTTATCCTGAATGTAGACTTGATTAGTTTTGGATTAGTTAGGCCTGGTCTTCTCTGTAGAATCTGTTGTTGCCAAGTAACCAGCTCTTTCACAATTTCTTTACTTCAGGAACAGTGACCTGCAAATTAGGCTCAGCTCACCTTTGTCTGATCATCTCTGAGATCATTGGCATTTCTGTGTACTTGTCAGGTGTTATGTCCAGGAGATGTAAGCTTTACATAATAGTTCATGTATAGCCATCATATCAGTCCTGCATACTTTTAGTGATTGCCCATGTTTCGGCTCCATAAGTTAGGACTGTTTTAACCACTGCTCTAAAAAAAAGTTTAAGATGATCAGTTAAACTTGACTTCCATATCTTCTCTAAACTGTAGCTGGCTGCCATGGATTTTGATTATTATATCATTCTCACTATTCACAATCTGGCTGGGAGGATATATGTATGCACTACAGATATGCAACAGACTTCAGGACTATGTCTGATTAAGTTGCAGTTGCGGAAATTTACCATGGATTATGTGCTGAATGCCACACAAACATTTGCAGAAAGTTTAGTAAGGAAATGAGGCACAATGACTATTAAATACAAATGTGTTTCTTGGACTCCTTAGTTTTAAATAAAACAACTATCAATTCTAAATGTGATATGTGGCTATGCCCACCAATTTCCCATGGTAACACACTTTTATCTAATGTGAATTACTTTTGTTTCCCGGCAGCTGAGATTGTAAGTGTCTCAATACATTTGGCCAATATGGTACTCCTATTTTTATTTTATTTTATTTTTATTACCTTAGCAGCATTTGCTGTTACAATTATGAATGTATGAGCATACATGTGTGCAATTTCATAGGTTTTTCATTCTTGTTTGTATTTTCATGAAACAAAACCTTATAACAATTAGTTATCAAATATTATGGAATGCATATAAAATGTAACAACACTTTAACATACCCCCAGAAATATATACAACAAGTTTTGTCAAAATGGACTAAACAAGTTTTGTTTTATGTTGTTTTGAATAGACTGCATGACTTTCTGTTAAATAAATATTTTGTTGTCCTTTCCTGAACATTGGCATTCCTAAATTATTTAAAACACAAGAAAGGTGACTTAGTGTGCATTGAAATATTGCGCCATGTATGTGCTTCATAAAGTGTTACCATGTTCAGCGCCAACAACCTGAACTGTATTGAGCTAATACCAAGTTCAATTAGAACAATTGTGTTAAAACGTGTCCTTTCCTGAACAAGCACGTATATTGATAATGGTGGCCAGGGAGTAGCTTTCCTGGCCATATAGTTCTAACTATGCATGCAAACACTGGCTAAAACTAGTTTAAGGAAAAGTTTTGCTCTTTGATTATTTGCTGACATGATATTAGAGTTTTGTTAAAAAAAAATTCCTTTCCTTAACATAGTTTAACAACACACTATGTGCGTTCAAATTTGGCTGAATTAGATGCCTACCATTCAACATTGACTACCTGATGGCGAGTGCCATCGCCCCTACAATTTTTATCTCTATAATGTATAATAAACGTTTATTTAAGAGAAAAAGTCTTTAACATATATATTTAATGTATTTCACAGTGGTGATTGAGAAAATGACCTGTGGATATTTGTTATTGTGTCACAGCAAGATGCTTTGTGACATAGTAATAAGTAGAAAGACACATTATTTAGAAAAAATTCACAATATTCACAGTTGTAAAATATATTTCTCTAGGATGAGGTCTGCAATGTACCCCCAGGTTTACTATGTTGCATGGTCATCAGATCATATGAGATTTCTTATAAGGAAAAAAGATGACAACTGGATATTTATGATTGTCACAGCAAGATTTTCCATGACATAATATTCAGCAGAAAGACACTCTATTTAGAAATAATTCACAATATACACAGTTGTAAAATATGTGACTCTGGGATGAGGTCTGCAATGTACCCCCAGGTTTACTACATTGAACAGTGTTATACTCACCAAACTAGTTGTATTGTTAGTTGATCCTATGAGACTTCTTATGATGAATGTTGACTAGCTCGGAATAGCTGTTCTGCAAAGGCACCAAAAGTGAATGTATATAAACAAACATTAAATTTATATACATAGTGTAACCCTTCATTTGCCCAATTTACACTATTTAAGATAAGATAAGATATGTTTTATTACCAAGTAGCAAGTACAAGGAATTTGTAGTATTGTGGCGTTAGCACAAACATACACTCATGCACCCAATAACACCTGGTCTAAACATTACATATCACCAATTGTAATACTAAAAACAGTCGAAACAAATGAGAGTTATATAATAGATTAAAATATTAAAAACCCGAGATTGCAACTACCTGCCAGAGGCAAGACATCTGTGATGGCTCTCCGTTTAAAAATCTCAGTGCTTGAGGATAGAAACTATTGTGAATCTCATCGTTTTAGTTTTTATGCAACGGTAGTGCTTACCGGAGGGAAGGAGTTCAAAGAGATGGTTGGCTGGATGACATGCATCTTGTACAACACGCTTGCATTTATGCAAACTGTAAGATAGATAAAGAGACCTGATGGGCGGTATATTTAACCCGATTAGTTTAGAAGCATTCTTGACGACTGATTCAATTTGATTAATCTCATCTTGGCTGGCGTGACCAAACCATACAGTAATAGAAAATGATGACATTTTCAATAACTGCGCGGTAGAAACATGTTAATATTGCTTGATATAAGCCAAACTGTTTAATATGTCTAAGGAAGTACATGCGTTTTTGTGCTTTTTTAATGATGTCAATCGAATTGTTGCACCACGAGAGATCTTTTTGAAATAGTCGAACCCAAAAATTTTACAGAGTCGGCTTGTAAGACTTCAGCACCGTCAATGAAAAGAGGGTGGATGGGTGTTTTCTTTTTGCGAAAATCAAAGATAATTTCCTTAGTTTTGGATATGTTTAGTACCAGGTTGTTATTCTTAAACGAGCCAGCCAGTCTTTGAACTTCCTCTCTATACTCATTAGCATTGTTGACACAGCCAATTACAGTGGTGTCATCTGAGAACTTAACCACACGAACAGATTGGTTACTAGAAACATAGTCGTTTGTAAAGAGAGTGAAAACGAAAGGAGAAAGCAGGCAGCCTTGTGGGGCACCAGTGTTAAGAATAACAGATTTGGAGAGAGAATTGTTTTGACCTTGACAGATTGAGGCCTGTAAAGAAGAAAGTTGAGAGTCCAATGACAGATGGCAGGATGCACATTCAGAGATACAAGTTTATCAAACAACTTCACAGGAACTATGGTGTTAAAGGCCGAGCTAAAGTCCACAAAAAGAACTAGGGCTAGGGCCAGGCTAGCTTATTGGATAGGCTATGACCCAGAAAGCAACATATACTATTTATACATACATTCATGCATGTGAGTTATTTCTAAATAGTGTCTTTCTACTGATTATTATGTCATGGAAAATCTGGCTGTGACACAGTCATAAATATTCATGTGTCATTTTCAGACATTTATCCTTATAAGAACATTGTACGAACATATATATATGGATTAATAATACCTTACTAATCTAACATAGATATAATATGTACATTAAAGGCATTAATGAAATTATTATCAAAGGCAATGCTTAATACCATAAGGCATGATATGTAAAATGTTGATGTCTTGATACTTTTTATCATTATAATTTCTCATGGCACGGATGCTAATATATAATGAAAAACAAATCTGCAATTTGAATTTTTATTGACATTCCTAGTCAATATCAAATGCAACACCGACTTGGCAATAACACTGTATAATTTTGACGTCTTCAAAAATTATATTAAAAAAAATACTATATCAATTTTGAGACTTTTTCACATTTCGTTTTCTCATGCATGTGTACTAGCATATCATAAAACTATTTTTAAAACCAAGTCTACAATTTGAATTGTTTTATTGACATTGTAGTCAATATCAAATGCAACACAGACTTGGCATATAATATTTGTAAAAAGTTTGACATCCTTAAAAAAATCATATCTCGAAAAGTACTTTATCGATTTTGAAACCTCTTTTACATTAAAATTGTTATGGATGTTATCATCTCATAGAACTATTTTAACAACCAGATCAACAATTTAATATTTTTATTGGCATTCCCATCAATGTCAAATGCCTCTATGACTAGGTCTAGAGTCAAACTCTGAAAAACTTTGAAACTGTTTTAACATTTCAGTTTCTCATGGCTTCTACCATACCGTAAACCTATTTAAAAAAAAACAGTTCTGCAATCTGGATTTTTATTGACATCCCTAGCCTAGGCCTAGTTAATTTGAAACGCATGATTTTCTTAATAATGTAATGGATATTACATACGCGGTTAGTTTTTACCAAATTGTGTAGGAAACATTACTTTATTTGATTTCTACATAATAATATTTTCTGGTTACATTTGCTTAAAATATGCTGTTTTTAACGAGAAAACTCACTGTTGACATACCTTTGGCGTGTTTTACTCTCAGTTGGGTCACATTCGGTGTTTGAAATGCCTTGACATTGCTTCAACTTCCTAATAAGGCTAAACGGCTACTTTGTATATTTCTTTGATGAAACAAAAAATATTTCTTATTACACGTTGTAAACGGTTTAGAAATTAAACTAACATTTTATTATTAGATATACGTGGTGTTGTATTGCTTATATGCTTTGGGGCTATAATTTCGTAACAGTTACAAAACAAATGTCAATTCCCGTTGCTAAAAAAACATGGCGATTGCCACTGGAGCAATGTGACCGCTTGCTTTGCCAGCTGATATACAAACATGGTGACTGCCACTGGAGCCATGTCATGGCTGATCAAATGGAAACCCTAAAGTATTGTCACTGATATACACACCTATGTTGTGTGACTGCTTGCTTCACCAGTTATGCTGATGTGGTACTCGCTATTAATTTTCAACATATTCACAAGAGTACAAAGAGTATTCTTTTTCGGTCCACCCACCCCCAAAAAAGA
Organism: Lamellibrachia satsuma; assembly: GCA_033239005.1. Taxonomy (NCBI): domain Eukaryota; kingdom Metazoa; phylum Annelida; class Polychaeta; order Sabellida; family Siboglinidae; genus Lamellibrachia; species Lamellibrachia satsuma. The sequence goes on along the minus strand of BSQZ01000021.1, from coordinate 7,060,423 downwards.
ATACTGTCTATACCAAACAACAAAAGAAACGCAAAGATTTCAACATAAGTTTTTGCGTGACACAATGAACTCGCCAAACCTTTTGTTAATGTAGCATGACGCAGCTATATGTGGTGTCTTCATTAAGTCAAAAATATTGTGCATAGCGCACATGCAACGCATGATCCAGCCTGGTTAGTTGATGGCATGTGTGTACACATTGGATGAACCTGCATGCATTGTATGTTAAATTTAAGGGTGAATAGGAACAACTTTCGACCCCAACATAGGTGTTATCCTTGCTATCCTTGTCACTGCAGCCACTAGAATCACAACTGAACTTGCCACGAACTGGATGACTTTGGGTAATCAATGCAAAATAAGACCGTCACATTCCTCGCATTTGTCTGATGAATAAGTTCCAATGAAATCAACCAGAACATCACTGAGAACCCTTACGCAATAACACAGGCATATTAAGCAGTCAACAAGCGTGCCAACTTGCCAATAAAAACCTTAAAAACCGTTTCCAAACTAGCCGAGCTGTACCATGTAGCGCAATATAAATTTCACATATATCTTTTAAAATTCTGGTAAACAATTTTCATTGTTATCTTCCTTTGTGAAACTTGATTCAATGAACTTCTCTAGAACATCAACTATTTATTGATCTGTTGTTGTGGTTTCTCCATCCAATTTGCTTACTTCTAACATATATGAAAGCTTTTGTTTGTCTTTAAACCTCTTCAAAAGCTTCTTGTCATACTCCCTTTGTGCTTTTTCTTTGCTTCTTAAACACACACACATGCTTGCACACACGCAATATGTCATAAAAATGTTTTTCTAAATTAAGTACTTCTTCTGTTTCTGCATACATACATACATACATACATACATATATACATACATACATATATGGGTAATCAATGAAGGGTTATGATATTCAAGGGCTACACAGAGCTGTATTAAGTACACAAACTTATACATCTGTATGTATACAACAGAAATGGATGAAAATCATAATGTATTTCATTTCTGAGTTTCAAGCCTGTATAACTCTAACAAAATTGTGATACACCCTGTCTCCAAATGCATTTTCTGGAAGACCAGCTGAGGTATGCTGTATTTAAAAAATCGAGACTACTTCACTATTCTAAATATGTTGCTTGCAATGATGCATTGTCACCCAGTACAATGTACTACGTTAAACTGAGGCAATAGCTCAAGTCAAAGAAAATGTATATCTAAAATGTCATAAAAACTTGATATATCTGAATAAGTGACACACTTTGCAAACAGCTTTCCGCTTGAGTGAACTAAATCAAGCATGTCTACTCAAAACATTTTACATTTCACCACCTGGCACATATCTACTCAATATTACAGTCACTATTCTATATGTGAAATATGATTTTTATTTGTTTGAATGTAATTTATATATTTCATGTGCTTATAACTTTCAGAGCCGAATGCCCCAAAGGACCTGGCTGTGATTGGCAGGACTGTGAGTTCACTGACAGTCACTTGGGACGCTGGTGACGGGGACAACACAGGTTTCACAGTCACGCCAGACAGTAAGATGGAGCATACAGTAGTTGGGGGTACCAAAGGAATAAAGCAGTTCACTGGACTGACAGCTGGCCACGAGTACACTATTGTCGTGGTTGCCAAGAGCGGAGACCAAATCAGTGGCAGTCTGACTAGAAGCTTTCGCACTAGTAAGTGTTTTAGTAAAATAACTTTGCAGAAAAAATTATTGTGTACACAGATTGATGTTATGAACGTTATTATATGTTACTTATATATATTATCTTTGCAGATAAATTGCAATGTTATTTATAAATCACTGGATAACCTATTAAATTATTTATGACCAGATCTGGTCTAAATTTTTCTAGGACAGAAGTGGTATGGCTATATATACTATAACAATTCTCTTTACAAGTTGCCTGATCTATTTTACAGTCACTTGTTTCGATGATTGAACTTTTGTATGCTCTCTAGTACCTAAAGCATACTGTGCATATTAATGACTCCTTTCACACAGTGCAGACGTGAATATATTGAGCTTGCATTTCAAGTTGTTTCCATCTACATCCTGGAGTTTTGCCATATCAGCTTCCATTCTATGCAAATGTGTTTGTTTCATGCCTTTTCACTTTTGGCAAATTCCTCCATTAGTGTATTCTGTGCAAGCAATTACAGACAATGAGAAAGAAGTTTGTGATAGCTGCATATTATCATTTATAAACACAATGTCAAGACTAAATCTTGTTAATCATAATTTGTAATAATAGCCATCAAAATATCCACAACTATTGCGATTTTGTTACTCAATGATTCAGCTACCTTTAGTAGCCTTCATCAGGAACTGAATTCTGGGACGACTAGTTCTTATCCTACTCACCACTTGGCATGGCAAGCAGGCCGTCCCATACGTGGCAGAAGAACTAGTTTCCACAGAATCCAGTTCCTGATAAAGGCTTCCAACAGCAGCCTAAACGTTGAGTAAGTAAATCACAATAGTTGTGATTATAAGAAATCCTTACTTCATTGTAATAATACGAATGTATTGTTATTGTTGACCTGTTTCTATATAATCATAAGCATATTGGTTGTTTTGTGCCAAATTATCATATTGTATTACATTGCCAATGTAATCATAATCATTGATTACCTTCATGGTTTTATTGACATGTATGCTGTATACAACGGTCTGTATAGAGCAGTTTTTAATTTCACTATGTTCCATGGAGAAATAATGCAAGACAAATAACATGTATTGACACTGATTTTCCGCAATCGTCAAAAAAAGGATGGAATTAACAAAATCGATGGTTTGAAAAGGAATTCACCATTTTCGCATGGAAATTCCACGATCGAGGAAAATGGGCAGAATCCATGGAGTCGATATTTTGAAACATAATTTTACTTTTTTAATGGAAATTCCAATTTGTATAGACAACTTTAAAAATAATGTATGAACTCTAGCGTCTAAACAGATCAAAGCCGAACTAAGCATGACACGCAAGCAACAGTTGGTTCAGGCTTCGGCTCATTCAAAATTACAACGTCATTCATTTAAGGCATTTGTAAATTTTACTTGGGTACAATTAAGACTAACATCACTGTAATGATGGTTCTTTATGTATACACTGACGGTCAACTTACCGAACGTTTTCGTTTATTTGCCGGATGATTTACATTCAAACCATTGTTCCGTTCAGCTTCGACAAGTTATTGACGCTGCTGAAAAGGTGATGCCGAAAATTCAAAGTGTGCACCGAAAAACTTTAGCGGATCGTAAAGATTTGTCGTTTTCATTATGCCATGTGACGTTTTTTCTAGAATCCGGGCCCACCTCAATGTCGTCATTATAACATGCAATAACCATGCACAATGCATGCACAATGCATACTAAACTGGGGAATGTAAATCTTTAAACATGTGCATAAAAGACTCATTTAATCACCTTTTTCGTTACTCAAATCCACATAATTAACTCACTTTGAGTGTTGCCATATTGTGAATAAAGGGGCAAGATGGCGCTCATTGCAGGTTAAAAATGCAAATTCGAGCTTCAAAAAGGTGATTAAATGTTTTTTTACGCACATGTTTAATAATTGATGTGTTCCACAGTTCAGTATGCACTGTGCATGCATTGTGCATGGTTACTGTACATATTGCATGTTAATAACGATGAAATTGAGGTGGGCCCAGATTCTAGAATAGTACCGAAATGCAGAAAGTGCAATCGCATCACATCATTCGACGAAATACAGCTGTAAACAATTGATGCTTGCACTACAAAACTAGCCTCCAATCCGATGTCTGATTGTTCACTAGACGGACTACATGCACAGGTCTCTGCCAATGTAATAATTACTGTATATGTATACCAATACGGTGCAATAAGTTTGAGGTGTCAGGTCTTAAACCAGACGCACACACTATCCAGATCCTTCTGCACCAACTGACAATCGGTCACCGACATGATTTCTCTAAACACTGTTCACAAATTGAACAAGGTTCACAAATTGGCCCACTTCTGTTTATCTTGTATATTAATGATCTCACTAATCATGTTGATTCATGTGAAATATCACTCTATGCTGATGATTCCAAACTGTTAACTTAAAAAGTGAAAATGTGTTTCTGAAAACATTTATTGAGAACCAGCAAGCCAGTTGTCATGCCAAAGTGATGTCACACTTTGATGCTCTATATAGTTTTAGCCTAGTTAATATTTCTTCATATGAAAAATACTTAAATCTTATAACTAGTTTAGTCGCATTATGCTACACTTTCTCAAGAAATAAAACATCTTTAGATCTAATCAGGTGACCTCGCTTGTATACAATATTCTTTATGTGGTCTTTATATGATGTATAAACAATGTTAAATGTTTCTCTGTCAAAGTGAATAAATGCTTTCTTTACTGAATATACAACCACCATAGCTTGTTGGGATGCAGCGACAATTATGGATGTATGTAAACAGCGGGGACATACTGTCGTTTATGTGGAATGACAACGTAACTTAATTCATGTAATATGCTTTAGCATCATAGCTATTAGGACGATACTTGTTTGGGCATACATGTGTGGAGTTTCATTTTCAGTATCATCAGTATTTTTATGAAAGTAAACCTTCTGATAATTAGTTACCAAATGTTATGTAATGCATGTAAAACGCAACAACACTTCAACATGCACCCAGAAATGTATACACCAAGTTAGGTCAATATAGAATAAATATGTTGTTTTAAATGGACTGCATGACTTTCTTCTAAATAAATATTGTGTTGTCCTTTCCTGAACATTGACATTTCTAAATGATTAAAAACACAAGAAAGGTGATTTAGTGTCCATTGAAATATTGCTCCATGTTTGTGCTTCATAAAGTGTTACCATGTTCAGTGTCTAGCAACCTGAACTGCATTGAGCTAATACCAAGTTCAGTTTGAACAATTTTGCTAAAATGTGTGCTTTCCGGAACAAGCACACATATTGATAATGGTTGCCAAGGAGTAGCATTCCTGGCCATATAATTCTAACTGTGCATGCATAAACTGGCTAAAACTAGATTAAGAAAACGTTTTGCTCTTGGATTATTAGCTGACATGATATTAGAGTTTTGTTAAAATTGTCTACTCAAAACATTTTACATTTCACCACCTGGCACATATGTCTACTCAATCTTATAGTCACCATTCTATATGTGAAATATCATTTTTATTTGTTTTAATGCAATTAATATATTTCATGTGCTTACAACTTTCAGAACCGAATGACCCAAAGGACCTGGTTGTGAGTGGCAGGACTGTGAGTTCACTGACAGTTACATGGGACGCTGGTGATGGGGACAACACAGGTTTCACCGTCAAGTTAGACAGTGGGGCGGAGCAGACAGTAGCTGGAGGTACCAAAGGAACAAAGCAGTTCACTGGACTGACAGCTGGCCAAGAGTACACTATTGTTGTGGTTACCAAGAGCGGAGCCCAAACCAGTGGCAGTCTGACTAGAAACGTTCGAACTAGTAAGTGTGTAATATTTAGGAACTTCTTCTGGCCATCACTTTATGATTACATACAATATATATATTATATGATGTTCCCTTGAAACTTGGTGTGTTTTAGTTGAAGTGTTTGATGCTATTACTTTTATCAAATAATGATTTGAGTAGTTTATAAATACAGTTCGACTTTGTTAACTCGAACTTTGATAACATGTATAACCACTTTTACTCAAAACATGTTACTTATGTATGTTTGTGTGTATATAATATATATATATATATATATATATATATATATATATATATATATATATATATATATATATATATATATATATATATATATATATATATATATATATATATATATATATATATATATATATATATATATATATATATATGAAAGGATCACAAATATCGAAATTGTCGGGGGATGGCAATTAACATGTTAGTCCAGAAGCTATGCAGGAAGAGGAAGTTGGATTTGTGGATTTATGGGGAAGTTTTGTTGGGAGGGCTGATATGAACATGAAGGATGGGCTTCATCTAAGTGGAAAGGGGGCGGCAGTATTCGCGGACAAACTTTCAGCAGCAGTAGATAGAGACACGGGTACAATGACAAATATTTTTGGAAGTAAACATTGTTTAAACTAGAACTGCAGGGGGGTTACCTAGAGGTGTATCAAGCAGAACAAGAGGCCACTAGCACAGATAAACCAATATTAAATCATCCGAAAAACATCTCTGAAAAAGGTTATATATGTGTATGTTTAAATGCAAGGAGCACAGTAAATAAGAAAAACGAGTTAAACATTATGATAGAAGATACTGACCCTCACATAATTGGTATAACTGAATCATGGGCCAATACAGATATATCAGATGCTGAATTAGGACTGACAGGATACGTAATGTTTAGGAAAGATCGAATAGGAAGAAGGGGCGGGGGAGTTATTTTATATGTTAAAGAATCTATTCAGGTTTATGAAATAAAACTAGAAAGGGAAGCAGATTACGATGAAGTTGTTTCGTGCAAAATTGTTTCAAGAAATTAAAAATTAACTGTTGGATTAGTTTACCAAAGTCCAAACATAAACGAAGAGGACAGCACAAAAATAAAAACGCTATAAAGGAAGTTAGTAAAGGGGATTGTATCATAATGGGAGATTTTAACCATGGACACATACAATGGAATTCTCTAGAGAGCACAGGGATTGAGGACCAACAATTTCTATTTTTAATCCAGGATAGCTTTCTTACTCAGCACGTACTAGAACCAACCAGGGGAGAAAATGTATTAGATATAGTTTTGTCATCACAAAAAGAATTAGTGGACAATGTAAAAATATTTGAACCATTGGGTAACAGTGACCGTAATCAAATACAGTTTGACATCAATGTAAAATCAGAAAGTAAAAATAAGAAAACGTACAAGAGAAACTTCCACAAAGGTAACTACAAAGATATGAGAAAATACTTAGCAAAGCTAGATTGGAATAACATGCTGATGAATAAGACCGCAATTGAATGTTGGAATATTCTAAAATATGAAATTGAGAGTATCATCGATAAATTTGTTCCCTTCCAAAAACAAGGAAAACGGTGTAGAAAGAAAAACACTTGTCAAAAGAGGCTATTAGGAAAATAGTGTTAAAACAAACTATGTGGAGGGTTTATAGGCGTACCAGAAAGGAAGAAGACTATGCAAATGCAAAGAGACACTGAATGCAGCTACAACTGAAATCAGACAGTCTAAAAGAATCTATGAGCAAAACCTAGCATGTAACATAAAACATGACAGCAAGAGTTTTCATGCATATGTCAGAAGTAAACAAAACGTAAAAGACAAGGTTGGACCTCTAGAAGACAGTTATGGAAATATAGTATCACAGGGGTTTTTAATGGCGGAAGACCTAAATGGTTACTTCAGTTCACTGTTTACCAAAAAGATATTAGTTCATTACCAGTTGCTGATGCTAAATTTCAGGAGGCTACATCTGAATATTTAGGTCCGTTAGTTGTAACTCCAGACTTGATAGCTAAGAAAATAAAGGCAATGAAGGATAACAAATCACCGGGAGTGGATGGGATTCCTCCAAAATTACTAATGGAAACAGTAGAACAAATCAGTATACCACTTACAAGGGTATTCAACTTGTCATTAAAAGAGGGAGTTGTTCCGTTTGAATGGAAAGAAGCAAACATCATACCATTATTTAAAAAGGGTTCGAGAAATAAGTCAGAAAATTACAGACCAGTGAGTTTAACGTCAGTGATTTGTAAATTATTAGAAAGGTTAATTAAAGACCATATGGTGGACTTCCTCTTTAAGCATAAATTATTAAATTCATCTCAACATGGATTCCTTAAAGCGAGGTCATGCTTAACAAATATGTTATGTTTTTTGGAAGAAATCACTAAGTGGATAGACGTGGGATCGCCAGTAGATATTATCTACTTAGATTTTCAGAAAGCTTTTGACAAAGTGCCACATCAAAGATTACTACTTAAATTAAAAGCCCATGGTATCGGGGATAGCATAATTGACTGGATAGAACAATGGCTGACTGACAGAAGACAACGAGTTGTAGTAGATGCAGAAGTTTCAAATTGGAAATCGGTTTTGAGTGGGGTATCTCAAGGATCAGTATTAGTACCTATATTATTCTTAATTTATATCAATGACTTGGACGACAGTATAACAAGTAACGTACTGAAATTTGCGGATGACACAAAACTGTTTAGAAAGGTTAATACTGATGGTGATAAATAACATTTACAAAACGATCTAGACAGATTAGTGAAATGGTCTGAGAAATGGCAGATGTTGTTAAATTTTGGGAAATGTAAATGCCTACATACAGGACATAGGAACTTGAATGTAAACTATAAAATGGGAGATACTGTTATGGGTACTACTGTAAAAGAAAAGTACTTAGGAGTTACAATAAGCGCTGATATGAAAGTTGTGTTGGAGAGGCTGTGGGTCCTGCATTTGACCAAAGAAGGGGATGATTTTGATTTGATAGATTTTTTTTATAGTAGACACCATTTGTTTGCAGCAAATATGAATTTCTCAAGATGTAGGCCCAACATAGTATAAGTATGTCAAATCCTACTGTGTGTGGTACATTCTTTTTCAAACAAGCTGAACAAAGATTTTGGCTAATTCGTTTGGGTACACACCGGATATGGGCAGCACATGACCCTGGATCATCGTCTTCTGATCTGATGCAGAGTATGTGAAGATATAATTTGATCAGATGCAGAAATGAATTTAATTGCACAGATGGATTCAACAGCAACTCCCTCAATATGAATTCACATATGACAATTGTGAATATCACTAAAGACTCAATATTTATTGTTTAGCAACACTGTGAAGAGCCTTTTTCTAGCATTACAAATGTGCCATGATTTCCGTTTTGAGTAGGGCAACATGGGGCAAGCTCATGGCTTGGGCAAATTGAAAATCATGTTAAAACAGGGAACAGATGATAGCACCTTGCTATTTTCCAGTGACATGCATGCTCATGCACTGTGATTAACATGGTGACATTTGTAATTTTAGGCAAACTGCAAGCAGTAAAATAAAAGTTGCTTTCACTTGAAATTGCCATAATGTTTTGATTAAAGGTACATACATAAAACAAGTAAGACCTGGTAGTACATATGTATCCACAAAATGAATAGCATATCCGTCATTTAAGTGCAAACATATAATCTACAATAAATACATGTTTCTAACACATTGCACCTGTGCCCTGATGAGTGCAATGCCACGGTCTGACCAATTACCTGTAGGGGCAAGTTGACAGGCAAGGTAGTTAAGGAACTACATCTGGGAATGATGCAATGGGTTTTCAGTTTGCAGCATTGGAAAATAATCAGAACAAAAGTAGTGTTTATATACTCATTAATGTCAAACATCCCAGTAGATGATTACATATATTTGCGTAATCAGTGCAGTAAGTGGGAAATCTGGAACTATTGTGAGTTTTTGCATAAAGCATCAACATAACCTGATTTACGTGGATCACCGGTAGAATAAAAAAATTAAGGCCTAGCCTACAACATATTGCAGAATATCTACTTGCATTTAGCATTTAGCGTTTTGGTGTTGGTGTGAATGGAATAGGTGGGTTGTGCCAGTGGTTCCAATGGGGGACAGTGGATGATAAAGTGGGGAGGGGCGATCAGAGTGATATTAGGGAGAGCTCACCTCAATCTGGGAGGAGATAATGTGACAGAGCAAAAGGAGACAGGGCATAAGGAGATGGGATGGACTGAGACAGGAGGGAAGGAGATGGGAGCGAAGGAGACGGGAGTGAAGAAGATGGGAGCAAAGGAGACGCGAGTGAAGTAGACGGGAGGGAAGGAGATGGGAGGGAAGGCAAAGGAAACGGAGGCATCAGGAGTGCTAGGTGCACAAGATAACAATGAGGCCGGAGAGAAAGGTGGCATGTTGGTGGGCGAGAAGGAGACGAATAACATATTGCCAAGTGACACGACTGCAGAACAGAATATGACGGAAGGGATTTAATGCAGGAGTTACCCTGAGGTAATGATAGAAGGGGTGAGGAAGAAAGCAAGGGTATTTGTGGGGAACTTGATAATTTGGAAAACTAACAGAGTGCTAAACAAGGAGGACGATGTGGTGGTTTGCTTTCCAGTGGTAAAAATAGAGGCTATCACAGAAAGTGTTGAGAAAATCATGGATACTAGCAAGGGGAGATCTGTTTTAGTTCACATAGGGACTAATAACGCAGAGAGTGAGTGTACAACTGCCATAGTTAAGAAATACAGGTAGTTAGTCAGAACACCTAAGCAGACATGGGTTGAGCAGATAATTGTGTTATGAGATTGTATCAGTAATGGTAAGCAAGGGTCTGATTTATCGAAATTGCCAGAAAATTACAATTAACACGCTAGTTCAGCAGCTATGTTCGGAAGAGAAAGTTGGATTTGTTGGTTTGTAGGTATTGTTCTTTGGAGGGCTGACATCTCAGTGCACTGTTTGCGGATGAACTCTCAAGAGCACTCAACAGTGGCATGGGTTGCATCAGAAATATTTTTGGTAGCACACATTGTTTACACTAGAAGCACAGCACTTATATGCCTCAAACAGGAAAAGAGGCCACTACTGCCCACTAGTACATAGAAACCAGTAACAAAATATAGGTAAACATTTCTGAAGCTGGTTTTAAATGCATGTGTTTAAATGCAAGGAGCACAGTAAATACGAAAAATGAATTAAACATAATGGTAGAAGATATTGACCCTCACATAACTGGTATAACTGAATCATGGGCCAACAAAGACATTTATGATGCTGAATTAGGATTGACAGGATACGTAATGTTTAGGAGTTTTTAGGAATCCAAGTTGAGATTAATTTAATAATTTATGCTTAATAAGGAAGTCCACCATATGATTTTTAATTAACCTTTCTAATAACTTACAAATCACTGATGTCAAACTCACTGGTCTTTCCATTCAAAAGGAACCACTCCCTCTTTTAATGACAATTTGAACACTATTGCAAGCGGTATACTGATTTGTCCTACTGTTTCCATTAGTAATTTTGGAGGAATTTCATTCACTGCCAGTGATTTATTATCCTATTGCCTTTATTTTCTTAGCTACCATTTCTGGAGTTACAATTAATGGTCCTAAATAAGTCAGATTTAGCCTCCTGAAATTTAGCATCTGGAACAGGTAATGAACTAATATTCTCTCTGGTAAACACTGAACTAAAGTAAACGTTTAGGTCTTCCACCATAAAGAACCCTTGTGATATTATATTTCCAGCACTGTCTTCTAGAAGTCCGACTTTGTCTTGTACATTTTGTTTACTCCTGACATATGCATAACAACTTTTTCTGTCATTTTTTATGTTACGTGCTAGTTTTTGCTCATAGCTTCTTTTAGATTGTATAATTTCAATTGTAGCTGCATTAAGTGCCTCTTTGTAATTTGCATAGTCTTCGTCCTTTCTGGTACGCATATAAACCCTCCACATAGTTTGCTTTAATGCTATTTTTCTAACAGGTTATTTTGACAAGTGTTTCTTTATTTATCGATGATACTCTCAATTTCATATTTTAGAATATTCCAACATTCAGTTGTGGTCTTATTCCTCATCATGTTATCCCAATCTAGCTTTGCTAAGTATTTTTCATATGTTTGTAGTTACCTTTGTGGAAGTTTCTCCCATACGTTTTTTTATTTTTACTTTCTGATCTTACATTGATGTCAAAATGTATTTGATTGTGGTCACTGTTACCCATGTATTTTTACATTGTTCACTAATTCTTTTTGTGATCATCTAATACATTATCTCCCGTGGTTGGTTCTAGAACGTGCTGAGTAAGGAAGCTATCCTGAATTTAAAATAGAAATTGTTGATACTCACCCCCTGTACTCTCTATAGATTTCCATTGTATGTGTCCATGGTTAAAATCTCCTATTATGATACATTCCCCTTTACTAACTTCCTTTATAGCGTTTTGTATTTTTGTGTTATTCTTTTCGTTTCGCAATTATGTGAGGGTCAATATCTTCTACCATAATTTTTAATTCGTTTAATGCATTTAAAAAAACAAGGATTTATAACCTGTTGCCGGACATTTGTTATTGGTTTGTCTGTACTAGTGACCTCTTGTTCTGCTTGAGGCACCTCTAAGTAACCCCACTGCGCTTCTAGTTTAAACAATGCTTACTTCCAAAAATATTTGTTATGGTACCCATGCCACTATCTACTGCTGCTGAGAGTTCATCCGCAAATACTGCTGCCCCCTTTCCACTTAGATGAAGCCCATCCTTCATGTACATATCACCCCTCCCAACAAAATTTCCCCACAAATCCAACTTCCTTTTCCCTACATAGCTTCTGGCCTAGCATGTTAATTGCCATCACACAGCAATTTTTATATCTCTGACCCCTCCTTCCTATTACTGGTAAAATCCCTATATTACCTGCTCAACTAGTGTTCTGACCAACTGCCTGTATTTCCTAACTATGACAGTTGTACCCTCCCTCTCTACGTTATTTTACCCTACGTGTACTAAAACAGATCCACCCTTGCCCGAACCCACAATGTTTCTACCCTCTCAGTTATCACCTCTATTTTGGCCCCAGGCAAGCAGACCACCACGTCATCTCTCTTGTTCAAAACTCTTGTCGGTCTTCCTATTGAGTCCCCCACAAACATCCTGGCTTTCTTCCTCACCCCCTCTATCACTGCCTCAGAATAGTTCTTCGGTTGGATCCCTTCCATCGCAATCTGTCTCGCAGCCTTGCCACCTGGCAGACTGTTATCAGTATCTCTCTCTCTCTCTCTCTCTCTCTCTCTCTCTCTCTCTCTCTCTCTCTCTCTCTCACCCATCAACCTGTCACCTTTCCCTCACGTCTCCTGGCTAACTTACATTCCCATCGCCTTCCCTCCTGACACCTTCCCTCCCGTCTATAAAGGATAATCTTTGTATTATTATGGCTAAAACATAACTGAATAAAACAAGCAATACTCGGTAAATGCAGTGATCATGCATTGTGGTTATTTTGTTTGTAGTTCCAAGTCAAGTGAAGGATCTTACTTATGATAGTCGTGGGCAGTCATACTTCAACCTGAAGTGGACAAAGCCAGATGGGTTATACTCTGGCTTTAGAATCATATATGCGAAGCCAGGACAGTCCATAGGGGTCACTGTGAACGTTGGTGACGTGCAGCAACAAGAAATAACACATCTAGAAGCTGGAACAAGATACACAGTGACTGTGTTTACTCTGAGAAGCCCAGACATAAGCAGTGGTTCTTCAATAGACATCATCACAGGTAAATTATATATGTTGGATCATTGTTGTGCGTGCATGTGAGTGTACTTGCTAAGCAGTGAGTGAGTAATTAGCATGTAAATTGATATCGGACTCTGTTACATTCAGTTAAATGAAGTACAGTTACCCTTCAGAGTTTCTATTAAGGCTCAACAGAACTTTCGGATCCCTATCAGTCCCTTCGTCAGCATTAGTGTGAGCTGCTGTCCCGCGATGTTCGTGGAACAACTATCATGTGACAGCCACCAACAATGTCACATGACACCGGATAGCAGCTCGCACTAACACTGACAAAGAGACCGAGAAGGTTCCGTAAGCTCCGTTGTTGACTTAATGGAGACTGTGCTATATTTCCTTTAAAATATTACTAATATTTCTGTTATGCGCACTTATAATATAATATATTGTTTACGTTGATCACAGAGCCAGCAACAGTGACCGAGGTTGTATTGGCCGAGAGAGGACCCAACTCCTTGAAAGTCTCGTGGAGTGAACCGGCCGCTACTAGTTTGACCCATTATCACTTGAGGATTGATCCAAATGATGGCCAGTTAACACTTCCCATTCGTGTTAACAAGTATGTATAATTTGTTTAGCAAATAGTGCAATTCTCATTTATGTGATGCAAGAAATGTATATTTTTTTCTTTCTAAGATAAATGTTTTACAATTATTGTTCCAACAATTCAAAGCTCTTACCCAGGATCAACTGTTTCTAGCCCAGTTTTTTAGCTATAATTAGTACTAATGCTAACAAACAACTAGCTGAATGTTTCAGAACTGCAGTTTTAATTGTTGTTGTTGTTGTTTGCAGGGGATCTACCTTACAACGTACATTTAGTAATCTCAAGCCTGGGCATCTATACAAGATCACAATAAACGTGTTGTCAGGAGAAACTAGCAGCCAAGAAAAAGTCAGAGATCTGGCTACAAGTAAGAATCTAACTTGGACAGTGTTTGTTAGGGTGTTCACCCGTTTATACCACCTTATTATAATCCACCATGAGTATGTTTGTATGTTATGCTTAGATACTTTGCATCTCGGGCACCGAACATTTTTGCTAGTACGATTTCTACTAATAAAACTACTATAGTGCCTATATCCTAACTAACCTGAGCTCAACACACCATTAAAGTTCTGCTTGTAATTTTAATAATTTTTAATGGTCAATTATGCACCTAACAAAGTCCCATGATTAGTTTTGATGTTAACCAAAACAGTCACATATTTTGTTTGATCGTGCTTGATCAAGTTTTAGTTATTCAGATCAAACAATTGTTGCATTCCAATGATAGTTATGGTTTTCATGTCTTCAGTAGTAAAAATAAAAATGCTGTGTGATGTTGGACGGACCTAATCAATGTCTTCCATTGGTCAGGTCCGTGTCATTGATGTATTTGTTTGCCAATACACCCCCATAATTACATTTGTTGACAAATTGATTGCAGATCAATCGTGTATCCAGGTGTACTGCTATTTCATACAAGCATGGAGACCATATCATAAGAAAGACATATCAACTAGAAAGAATACAACAAAGAGAAACTAAACTTATTCCAGAACTGTGAGACCTTAGTTATGAAAGTTGTAATGTGGTTTGGTATAGAGGCCAGGAGACTAAGGGGAGACCAAATAGAAGTTTATATACTATTGAATTGTTATGAAGATATGGACATAAATATTTACCCAGTCTGTAGATAATGTGTTCCATTAATTTATAGTTCTTTGTGAGAATGAGTACTTCCTGATATCCAGTCTACACTGATCCTTCACCAATGTCCTCTAATTCTTCTGCCTTTCTTAAATGACAAAAACAATATGTCTATCAATATTTTCATACCCACTCAATATCTTAAAAACCTCAATTTGATCACCTCTTAACCTCGTTGTTTGTAGGGTTGTTAAACCACATTCCATTGGCTTATTAAGTCCAAAATTGTTCATATATATATATATATATATATATATATATATATATATATATATATATATATATATATATATATATATATATATATTATATATATATATATATATATATATATTTATAATATATATTATATATATTATATGTGTATATATATTGTGTTTATATGTATATACACAATATATATATATATATACACATAATATAGATATTATATATATTATATATATATATATATATATATAGATATATATATATATATATATATATATATATATATATATATATATATATATATATATATATATATATATATATATATATATATATATATATATATATATATATATATATATATATATATTATATATATATATATATATGAAAAAAATTGGACTCAATAAGCCAATGGAATGAGGTTTAACAACTCTACAAAAAAGAGGTTAAGAGGTGATCAAATTGAATAAAGATATTGAATGGGTATGAAAATATTGATAGTGTGTTTTTGTCTTTTAAGAAAGACAGAAGAACTAGAGGACATTGGTGAAGGATCAGTGTAGACTGTTTGAAACCTCCCAATTTACTACAACACGTTGTCTTCTGTCAGTCATCCATTTTTATTCAGTTGATTATACCATTCCTGATACCATATGCTTTTAATTTAAGTAGTTGTCTTTGATGTGGCACTTTGTTGAAAGCTTTCTGAAATCTAAGTAGGTAATATTTACTGGTCATCCGTCATCTACCCATTTAGTGATTTCTTCTAAAACAACATATTTGTTATTGAAAAACGTGATCCTATTTTTAGGAATCCATGTTGAGATGGATTTAATATTTTATGCTTAAAGCCACACAGAAGTCATGGTTTTGGGGCAATACACATAAGAGTTAATAAAAACTAACCATTTACAACTACAGTTAGGAATATCACGCTGGTGGTTGTCTCAGAATTTGTTCTAAATGTGGGAGATTCTGGTTAAATCTAAATTGTACTGGGAGCTGACATGTTAACCAGCAAAACCAATAAGCACCTGGCAGTTCTAAGAAAATCAGCGAAGCTAGACTTCCACATTAAGGCCGTGTTCACATCTAATTGTCAGCTGAATTACGATGCGGATCAACTAATTCGGCTCTATTTACATACACCGAGTTAAGCCGGATTAAACCGCCAACCGAATTAGTGCATCAGAGGGCGTGGTGTGTGGGTCATATGCACGCATACATCGTGAGACTACGGCCCTCTGTCATGCAGCAGCGCAGCCATCGCCGATTCAAGGCGAACGGAGCGTTCACATTGGGTAATACTCATCCCAATCTACCTGTTTTCCCGCATTAGAATTCGGGTAGCTTAATGCGGATTAAGGGTGTTCACATTACGCTACCCGAATTGGGATCCGCATCCTAATGCGGATTAACGTTGTATGTGAACACGGCCTAAGACTAGAGCCGGCAGGTATATACAGAAGCAACGTAAACTCTCAACCATGCGAGTTGGAATATGTTGCATAGGTGCACAGACTTTCATTTGGTGAGCGAACATTGCCACTAGTGACGTATCTAACAGTACGACACAGCACATGAAATTAAGATGCTATGTGTTTTACTGGTAAATCACTGGCATGATACTCTTCATTGTAGTTGCAAATGGTTATGCTTTGGTAACTCTTATAAGTGCTCTTAAATAAAGATATGATGTTTGCTTATGTCAATTGAAAAGAAACCACTCCCGAAATATGTCCATGCCAGGTGATTTATTATCCTTATATATTTATTATCATGGCCTTTATTGTTCTAGCTACCTTTTCTGAAATTACAGTTAATTGCCCGATTTAGCCTCCTGAAATTTAGCATCAACTAATATCCTCTCTGGTAACCACTGAACTTGAAGCACCCATTTAGGTCTTCTTCTTCTAAGAAAAACTTGTGATATTATATTTCCAGCATAGACTTCCACATTCCGTAGCACATGTTGAGTAAAGAAATATAATTTCTTCTAGTTATATATATTTGTAATGGACTTTTATTTTGTACACGCAATGATTAGTGTAAGCTAGAAACTAGCACATCAAAGAACTGTTATTATTATTATTATTATTGTGCAACCTTGTCTTGAACATTTTGTTTGCTCCTGACATAAATGAAAACTAGTGTTTTCATTTTTTTTATGTAACATGCAAACTTTTGCACAGTTTCTTTTAGATTTTCTAATTCCATCATTGCCGGTATGCCTATAAACTCTCCAAATTGTTTGCTTGTACATTGTTTTTCGAATAGTTTCTTTTGGCAAGCGTTTCTTACTGGACTATTTTACTTTTTATTTCAAGGGAAGAAATTATTATTTAGTTATTTTAATCTATCTTTGCAAAGTATTTTCTCATATCTCTATATTTACCTTTGGAAGTTTCTCCCATATTTCTTTAAATTTTCTTTCTTATTTTACTTTAATGTCAAAATCTATTTAATTATGATCACATCATATATTTTTAGCACATATCAAGTAAGGAAACTATCCTGTATTAAAATAAAAAAATTGGTCCTCACGTCCTGTATTCTCTAGATATTTCCATTGTATGCGTCTGTCGTTTTTTATTTTATCGTTAATCTCTTCATTTATATTTGTATTTCATGTTGTTTTAAGGGTCTTTATTTCGATATGCCATTCTCGTTCATGGTGACCGCATGAGCGAGAAAGCATAAAATCACTTGAGACCAATGAAATAATGTGCCTAAAATGGTGTTGTATGCAACAAATACAGTACTGTTTTGGGCGACCACCCATTTTGGGTGACCACAATCCACGGCACGAATTGTTTCTAACAATAATGTACCTGCAATGAGCGACCACCTGTGAAATGCAACCAACAGCCACATAAACTGGTCCCGTCAATGTTATTTTGACCTTTTATGAGCGACCAGAACATGCCGACAGTCAGAATTTGCTGACAGGCACAATTCTACAACATCGCAAACAAGTTACTGCATCGTGGAAACACAACAACACTACCACTCTACGAGAGCGCTGATTGGCTCACCAATGATTTCGCACACTACTTTGATGATAAAATCAAGATTAATCACACGAAGCTACAAGAGCCACATCCCCATACTACGAGTACCGAACCTGTGAGTACAGATCACCCTGCCACAGAATGTCATCTCACTACTTTTGAGCCAGTCACACTAGAGGAGACTGCGCACCTACTACGCAAGTCATCACTGAAGACTTCGAAAATTGATCCCGTGCATTCAGAGTTGACAGAGAAACCCTTAAAAGCTATCAACCTATTTCCAACTTGTGTTTTTATCGAAGCTAGTCGAGAGGATTGTGGTAAACCGGTTGATTACACATATGCTCAAAAACAATGTGCACATGCCGTTACAATCAACCTACCGCGTCGCTACTTAAACACCATGGCATAGCTTACCATCTATAATGCTGATTACACCCAGCTGTTTCAATAATTCAACCTGACTGATGATGCATCACCCGAGATTTACATCGCAAAGATAGAACTTTGCATCACCAGTATTTGTCAATGGATGAAGATCAACATGCTGAAACTCAGCGATGACAAGACAGAGTTCTTCGTCATTCACCTGAAGTCAGTAAACCAGCAAGTTTTTCCAGATTGTGTAACGGTCGGCAGCGCTCGCATATCACCAATAACATACCCCAGAGACCTGGGAGTAACCCTCGAACAACATGTGACAAACATTTATCTGGCTGCATACCACCACCTGCACAGCATTGGACGCATTCGTTGTTATTTAAGTAATGAACACATGAAACAACTTGTACATGTCCTAGTCATCTCGCGCATTGACTCTCAGCGACTTTAGTTGTATGTCCAACTTGTTTTTAAACATATTCACGCTGCTAGCGGTTATACAATCCGTAGATAATTTGTTCCATTTATTTACTGTCTGTGAGAATGATTACTTCCTGATATCCAATATACACTGATCCTTTACTAACTTTACTTCATATCTTCTATTTCTGCTATCTTTCTTGAGAGAGAAAAACATAGTTCTATCAATATTTTCATACCCATTCAATATCTTAAAATCTTCTCACTTTCAAATGCCTTCACAGACTCGCACCTCTATACCTATATGCACTTCTCTCTTTTTATTACCCAACTTGCTGTCTACGCAGATCTGACAAGCTACTCCTTACTTAAACAACCAACTTCCTGCACTAAAATAAGAGAATAAGCGTGGAATGAACTGCCCATTACAGTACGCCAATGCACAAGAGTTGGGCAGGTGGCTCTAAAAACACACCTTTTACAAAATTATTTTGGGTTTAATTAATTAATGATATTTATCTATAGCCATGTACCTATGTATCTATTATGCATGTACTTGTTAGGCTATTACCCATGTTTATATTAGTTTTAACTATTTTACACAGACAAAATATTTTATTTATTTACTAGCAATCATTGCAGATTTATGAACATTAGTAAAGTAAACGTGTATGATTTTATTTTAAAAGTATACAGGATTGTATAAAGCTCCGAAACAATTATTTGGTTGGTGCGCTATATCAGAAATTTATTGTTCACTGATCACCTCCATTTTGTTATGTTATGAGGTACACTTTGTTAATTAGAAACGTTTAATTAACTCTGTCTAACTGTGTTATATGTAACTCTCATGCGAGCTGCATTTAATTGGCAATTTATTTTGTGATGTACATTTTGTTAATATTTTTTTAATTAAGATAAGTTTGCATGATATTGTCATTTAATACTGTCAAATAAGTTAGCAAATGTCAAATGAATTTAATTCGTAGTTTATGTTGTGAGGCAAAGGCAAACGTGCAAGATGGACAAATTATAACTTGTCAATTTTTTCATGCTTCCAATGCACAGTACATTTAATAAAACACAAACTCCAATAAAAGGAACATACTACAGGTGTAGTACGGTGGTTATTTTATGTATGGGAAAAACATTATGTCTTCAAAGAACCATGGTTACGAGCTAAAATGTGAGGTTTGATGAGAAAACAACTGTGTTCAATTTTCAGAGCAAGCCATTGAGAGGAAGACTGCTCACATGGTACACAGTTTACCAGTATAGAATACCAATGTTATCCTCAAATTTCAATGTTTATAGATATAATGCAATATCTCATAAACTACTGAACCGATTTTCATGAATGTTCACTATGACCTATTCATCAGGTTTATTCACTGAAAAATAGCTCAATCAACTGGTTATGGTTTGGGTTAGATATTGGGTTTGGTTTAAGGTTATGATTTGGGAATGTTCAGTTAATAAACCTTTTTTGATGAATAAGCCAGAGTGAATATTTTATAAAAATCGGTTCAGTAGTATTCCAAAATATTGCATATATATATATATATATATATATATATATATATATATATATATATATATATATATATATATATATATATATATATATATATATATATATATATATATATATATATATATATATATATATATATACATACATATATATATATATATATATATATATATATATATATATAATTATATATATATATATATATATATATATACATATATATATATATATATATATATATATATATATATATATATATATATATATATATATATATATATAATGTTGATGTGTACTTTCCTTCGTTTGACATAGTGGCAGTTAAGCAAACATTTCAACAGAGATGAATGATTATTAACAAAGCAATATAATTGAGGTAGTTGTCAATGGTGGCTTGTAGACACTGGTTGTTGCCATAATCTAATGAGTTAATCTAATGTCTCTCAGATCCTTTGCCTCCAACAATCCTGGAAGTTAAGACAGCGGCAACAACAACAAACAGTATGAAGGTCGCCTGGACCTATGAAAGCAGCAAGTCCCGCAGTGTGAAGTGGACAGTGAAGTATCAAGTGAGAGGCGATACTGGAACCAAAGAAATTACAACAGACAGTGTAGATGAGCGGGAAGTGACCATCCCCAATCTGGCCCCAGGACAGACCTATACTATCAAAGTGTTTGGTGTCACCACCGGTGATGTCATCAGCCAGACATCTACTGATAGGGAGGCTACTGTTGGTAAGTGTCTAAAGTGAACAAGAAACATCAAGAAATAGGAGATATTTAGTCAATGTTAGCGTATCATGTTTAATGCTACACCATATTATAATTTGTTCTAACATCTTGACAGTCCAAGTGTGTCTTAATGTTTTAATAATATAGTTTTGACTGTTAACTGTTTGTGAATGTTGCCCTAGTTATTCAGCATACAATGACGAGGTCAACATGATATTCCAGTCGAAACATTCAATTTCAACAGAAAACGGTCAAGTTATATTTTAAAACTATAACTCAAAACACATTTTAAAGGTCAAGATGTCATAATAGATATAGTTTATACTATTTATCATGCTTTTAGGATAACATATGATCAGACTTTGTACACTAAGTGTCATGAATTAAACTACTAATTCACATGGCATACTTGGTAAAATTGCAATCCTACCTCCATACAATATTGATGCATTTGTCTATGCCAATTACAGCATATTAAGTTTCTGAAGATGGCACTTTGCATTATTCCAGGATATTCCTTTGATAAATTATACATGCCACATCCTGGCACTTTCGCAAGCATGCACATTATGGTTATGATTGGGAGTGTTGTGTGATGTATATCTGATACACCCTGAAATTGTGTGTTACTACAGAGCCACTTGCAGTGACTGGTCTGACAGCCGTTGCCTCAGACAGCTCCAGTGCAACAGTGACCTGGACTCCAGGCACAAACAGTCACCAAAATGCATATCGACTGAGATACCATGGAACACATCAAGCAACTGCCTGGTCAAGTGTCATTTCTTCACCTGACCCAGAGAAAACAGTGACAGGACTCTTCCCTGGGGACACTTATACGTTTGAGGTGAAGGCTGTCAGTGGGAGTGAGATAAGTGCTGGAGAAACAACTACAACAGTTCTGTGTAAGTTACAATGGCACTTTTGTATAATATTATTTAAAAGTAATAATATTTCATAATGATAGAGTGCAGTAAAACTTCAAAGCACTTTGCATAACAAATTAATGATATAATTTTAGGTAATGTATCAAATAAATGTATTTGAATAAAGACAAATGTATAATTATGAATAGTTAATATTTTAATGTGGCATACAAAAAGGGGATTAAAATATATACAATTTTACTAAAAACTTAAAATAGTGATGTTGTAATTAGCGCAGTATCAAAATGGATGATAAAAACTAAGTAATTTAGATAAAACGGATAAAAACATCAAACAATAATGCTTCGCACATATATTTAACCTTTAGATGTTGCTTTGGTCTTTAGGTTTATAAAGTTTTACAGAATAGTAGCCTTGTCAGACAACGTGGTTGTTAACTATATAGCAAATACAATGACATTTGCTTATTGGTCCACTATGGGCCAGAATTTAAGACAATTATGTCCATATATAACATGACACGCCATGAACTATTGTACATGCCCATGAGTTATATTGGCTCTCATTAATTGGGTTGTCAACAACTACAATGCGATATGTTCAATAATATTCTAATTATTATATAGTTGACATTTTACACAGGGCATGATTCCTCGAATAGATATAGATACCGCTCACTTTACTTGGTTTATCTTTTGATTTTATTTAATTACAAAGTCAAGTAGCAACCTCCATATCATTCTAAATTCCCAACTATTAAGACACAGTTGCTAGTTAGCTAATATCTGGCTCACTATCACATGAGTTGACACTAAAATTGCTTTGTCCCTTGGTGCTTGTATGGTGCACCTGTAAAGTGTATCTTTATTGTTTTCCTCAGACCCATTGCCTCCAACACACCTGACAGTGACAGGAAGAACTACCAACAGTGTCAGTATCAATTGGCAGCACGATAGCAGCACGTCATTCAGTGAAAAGTGGAAAGTTGAATACAGAGAAAAAGACAAAATTAAAGTTGAAACCATCACAACACAGGATGTGAATCAGCGGGCAGTGACCATACCCAGTCTGGTTCCAGGACTGACCTACTCTATCAAAGTGTCTGCCGTCACCACAGATGATGTTGTCAGTCAGACAGGAGCAGAAAAGGAAGCCACTGTTAGTAAGTACATCTAGTGTACTTATCTAGACTAGATATTAACAAAAGTGCTGTTGGCATGTTGCAAGTACTACATCTTAAAGGGAAACAAAAGTCAGGGTTTTTAGCCTATGCACCTATAAGAGTTAATAGAACATAACCATTTGCAGGGGTGAGATTTAGCATGTCATGGAAGGTAGCCAGTCGGGCTACCAACCTTGCAAAGTGAAGTAGCCCGACAGCTTCTTAGGTAGCCCACTTGCTAAACAATACTTTGATGATAGAAAGTAAATACTTTGAAGATAGAATGTATGAACGACATCAACAACAAATAAAAAAACAGTTATTTTCAATGCAGGATCAATAGAGTGTGATACATAATACTGAATAAAATACAACATACAATTGTAGACATGTGACAGGTTGTTTTGCTTTCATAACATGGTACACCAACAGTCTACGCGAAAAGTCTCTTACAGGACCTCCACCATGTAGGGGAGAGTTGCCGGGATTGGGACCCCTAACGATAAACTTGAATATAGACGCGAAAACAAATGGAATTTACGTAGATAATACACTAACATAAAGTTTATATTTTATGTTCAACAACAAGTTATTAATCACAACAAAAACATCACAAGCAGACGACATCCACTTTAAAATTCTTATTATCGCCACATACTTTGGACTCCTATACTCTTGATGGACACACATTTTCGCCTGTAAGTATGACCAAGGGTGCTGAACTGATAACTGATCACGGCCTAGTTATTATATCGGGGACATAGAAAACCTACTTTCAGTGATAACTATTTAAGAGGCACTGCTATTTCGTCGAAACTTACTGTGTCATCCGAAATGCACTGATGAATCATATAATCGATAAAGGATGCCACGGTATATAGTAATATGGAATATACAGCACTGGTCCGATTGAGGAACTGGTCCAATCCCGGCAACTCTCCCCTCGATATATCTAACTATAATCGAGATAACTTATGTTTGTACGTATGTTTATATATGGTTATGTTCACGTTTTCCTCCTAGAAGGCTTGCACCTCGGGCGCCAAACTTTCAGGGATTAATCTACGACCCCACGAATGAAACGTAACGCTTATTTTTTTTAGAAATACCCCATATATATCAAGGGTTCTTAGTGGTTTTATGGTAAATCAAATGTTCGCTGCGTAAAACGTTAACTTCCAACAATCGCAGAAACCAAGCGCGCTGCGGCGAATACTTCGGTACGTAAACCTTTTGAAAGTACGTAGCACCATAAGGGCGGTTTATATTATATTAGAAATTACGCACCCACGGATTGGCCCGAGGTCGCAGAAAGAGGGCAAATACACAATAAAAAGACAGTAGAAAGCAGATATTCTACTATTCTACAACCAACTCAAATATCCATGGGTGTAAATTCTTCAACATTTTGAACATGCAACGAGAATTGCATCACGGTAATACGTTCGAGCGTATTGATGGCATGTTGTCCTGAGGCATTAGGTAAACATTGCTATTATGACTGTCACGTATGAACTACCATGTTATCCCGTCCTGGGGACGGGCATTTTTGTTAGTATAATTATATAAAAGTGGCGCACCAAGACTATTAACATGACCGGTTATTATTTCAGTGTATGATGATCGTTCAATTACATGTTGAGTGTCGATGAGGTTGATTAAAAATACAATGAATGCTCCTGTTGATATCGCTTCGGCTACAGTTTGGTAACATTTCTTGCAATGTCAAACGTGTCACAAAAACGCTGTTTATGGTTAACATAATGCGATATAGCCAGGACAACACTTCTGAGATGTTTATTAACATTCCGTTTATTTTTGCTGTGTCTAAAATAATGCAGCTCCGGAAGTATTTCGAGTCGCCATGCGGGCTACTGTTGTCAAAAATTTAAGTCGCCTGAAGCCATTTTTGGGCGCCATTGGCGACCGAGCGACCGCTAAATTTCACCCTTGCATTTGTAACTACAATCAAGAATATAATGACAGTGGGTTTACTAGGAAAACCTTGTTCTCAGCTTTTTTCATACTGCTAGATAGCCCTGTGTCACCATGCAGTGCCTGTAGTCTGGCAATTATCGCTTTCCAGATGAAAATTTATTTGTAAACACATTCTTAAATTTGCTAATAAGATATGGCCATGCTGTTTGCATCTAAACTCAACATATTTTGGCCTTTGTTTACTAAACATCTGGTTTCTTAGGTTCTGACTTGTGAACTTGCTTGATTATGGACTTTGCAATGTTTTGCTATACCTTACCTTATGATACCTTATGACGATTCTGATCGCAGGATCCAGTTGGTTCCTCCATGATCAGATCTTCAGAATCAAATATTTTTATATCATAATTTCCGGTTCCATTAGTTATTGTTAAAAAGATTCATAGTCGTATATTATTGTCTATACCCATCGATCTTGGCCCATGTCAATAAATGTTCTTTTTTTAGCTGATTATGCCACTTTCAGTTATGTAAGGTGCTACAATGTAAATTGAAATGTTTAGTTAAAAACAAAATATAGAGAATATATTGCAATAAGGCTGGCTTTCAACAGACATCCACATACCTATGCATGGATCATATCTGCTATACTTAGGAAATGGTAGACATATATGTTTTAAATAAAATTTAAGCTAAGATAACAGTATGTTCTTTATTAATTATCGATGGTGGAATGCAAGGTGGGTCTCCCGGAGATCGAGCAGCACCAAGGTCAAGAACTGCTGGTGGCTTCGTGGTCGCTTATTGATCAGGCCTCGGCATCCTGGTCAATATGTCAGGTGATAGGAAAACTAATATATGACCAGATTTGTCCACTTTTAGAACACATTCTGAGTAAACCACTGGTGCAGTATTCTTGATTGTCTAATACATGGTTAAAAAGTTTATAAACATAATCACAATGCTAGTATTGACACAGTACAAAAGTTGCTTATTCCTACAAGTTAGAGAAAATCTATTTATGCTTAAATACTGAAAGTATCAAAACAAAAATCTGCTTACATTTTAGATATAAATGATAACGAATTAAATGTCTTAGCTAGTTTCAATATTATTATTGTTTGTTTTCAATATATTAAAGAAGTTATTAATACAATGTCCGCTAAATAAATATAAGCATACCTAAGACACTTTATCATTGCATGTATGTAGAAATCCTGAGAGCGATCTTTAATGATCGGGTGCTATATAAATAATTTTGTTATTATTATCTGTATGTCTGTTACTACAGAGCCACTTGCAGTGACTGGTCTGACAGCCGTTGCCTCAGACAGCTCCAGTGTCACAGTGACCTGGACTCCAGGCACAAACAGTCGCCAGAATGCATATCAACTGAGATACCATGGAACACATCAAGCAACTGCCTGGTCAAGTGTCATTTCTTCAAATGACCCAGAGAAAACAGTGACAGGACTCTTCCCTGGGGACACTTATACGTTTGAGGTGAAGGCTGTCAGTGGGAGTGAGATAAGTGCTGGAGAAACAACTACAACAGTTATGTGTAAGTTACAGCAGCACTTTTGATATCTTACTATGATTTATAATGCAATGTTAATAGTACTGTTATTTCGTAATAATTAAATCTGTCTTTGAGTTAGAACGTGACTTTTTCATGTTTCATGCTTAATTTTAACTTGTCACGTAACATTGAAGACTGCATGATACGTAAACATGTCCTCGTGTAATTTTCGAAAATGTGCCACATATTTATTAACCATGACAAGTTTATGAATGGCGGATAATGGTGTTCCTCTTTCATAAGACCACCAGGACCATACTGACTGCCTCTATACCGTATCTTGATAGTGCATCCTCCTCTTCTCTTATGAATACAGTTTCATACACCAACAAATGCTATGAATATACCTACTATAATATTCATGCAACTAATGTAATGAGCCACTGATGCTGTTATGAAATGAACACTCAGACAGCAGTGACACTTAATTTGAGTCCAATAATGCAGCACTGTACCGATGTACCCCCATTCGCACAGAGATTTAATGCCATTAATTGCAGAATGTGTACCTTTAGATGTTGCTTTGTTCATTAGGTTTATAAAGTTTTACAATAGACAACGTGGTTGTTAAATATATAGCAAATACAATGACATTTGCTTATAGGTCCACTGTGGGCCAGAATATAAGACAAGTTATGTCCAAATATAATGTGATACATCATGAACTATTGTGTATGCATATGAGTGATATTAAGTATAAATGTAAAGAAAGGTGGATAGAAATAATACATGAATGTAAAGCAGATGTTATATCTCAGCACAATATAATTTGTTTTCTGATATGTTCAGTAATATTATAATTATTATATAGTTGACACCTTACACATGGTATGATTCCTCAAATATATATACATGCCTCTCACGTTTTATCACTTTACTCGGTTTGTCTTTTGATTTGATTTGATTACAAAGTGAAGTAGCCACCTCCATATCAATCTAAGTGTAAAGTGTATCTCTATTGTTGTCCTCAGACCCATTGCCTCCAACACACCTGACAGTGACAGGAAGAACTACCAACAGTGTGAGTATCAGTTGGCAGCATGATGGCAGCAAGTCATTCAGTGAAAAGTGGAAGGTTGAGTACACAGAGAAAGACAGGATTAACTTCAAAATCATCACAACACAAGATGTGAATCAGTGGGCAGTGACCATCCCCAGTCTGGTTCCAGGACTGACATATTCAATCAAAGTGTCTGCCGTCACCAAAGACAATGTTGTCAGTCAGACAGGAGTAGAAAAGGAAGCCACTGTTAGTAAGTACATCTAGAGCAACTGTCTATATTAGATATTGACAAGAGTGTTGTTGACGTGTTGCAAGTAATACACCTTGAATGGAAAGAGAGGTATTGGTTATGGGCCTATGCAACTATAAGAGTTAATCAAATATAAACATTTGCAACTACAATCAAGAATATAATGACAGTGGGTTTACTAGGAAAATGTTGTTGAACACACTCAGCTTTTTTCATACAGTTGGATAACCCTATGTCACCAGTGCCTGTATTCTGGCAATTATCACTCGCTAGATGAAAATGTACTTGTAAACACCTTGTCCTAAATTTGCCAATAAGAAATCGCCATGCTGTTTGGCCCATGTCAAAAAACTTTCAAAATATAGATACTCAGTTGCGATATAGACAACTTTCAACTGGCACCCACGTACGTACGCATGGATAATATCGGCTGTACTTGTATACATATATTATATATATATATATATATATATATATATATATATATATATATATATATATATATATATATATATATATATATATTCTTATTAATTGTCAATGGTGGAACGTAACATGAGTCTCCCCGAGATCGAGCAGCACCAAGAACTACTTTTCACTTAGTGGTTGCTTCAGCGTCCTGATCAATATGTCAGCTATCAGGAAAACTAATATTTGACCACGTTTATCCACTGCTAGAACACATTCTGAGTAAACTACTGGTGCAACATTCTTGATTTTTTTTTCAACTGAGTATTCGTTTAGGTGTAAAGCCCCAAAACCATACATTTTTTTAAAATTTAATTATCAACTAAATGTGGTCCACCAGAAGCTACGATTAGTAAGTATATCTATATCATGCGTATGAAAATACATCAAGACTAAGTCTTTGCTGTCACCACATATGATGTTTTCAGTAAAACAGCAACAAAAAAGGAAACACTGTTAGTAAGTACACTGTACATATAGATTATTTGTTTACGCGTGCGTGCATGCTTGAGTGCGTGCATGCATGCATGCGTACGTGCTAGTTTGAGTAACATGCGCAGCTGAAAGTGATATATGCTGAGATAGGTGCAGGTGCGCTTAAGTCCCAGGGATGTTGCGCTTTGCCCCACAATACTCTATTGCATTTCTACATTGTCATTTTAAAGATGTTTTTTTATATTGTATATGTGTATGTGTTGTAGTTTTGTTTCATTTGAAAGTAAAGCCTTGAATTGAATTGAACAATTGAACTCTAAGCTCACTTTCCTCATGCTTCCTTAATTCCATATGTTCTACAATGATCATCATATAGCACAAATAGATAAATGTTTGCAGATGCCGGCAGTGGTCTCAACCTGTTTTGTGTAATGCACTGCTGTTAAAATATATTATTTGTATGGTGACTTTTTTTAAATGTCTCTTTCAGAACCAGAACTTACAATTGTGTTAACTGAAAACAGCAACACAGACAACGATTCCGTAGTGGTGGACTACACTGCAGAGACTGGTAGAGGGCTGTTTGGCCAGTACTTCTTCTCAATCAATGACCATGGCAAGACACCTGTAGCCAAAGAATATGATGAAGCTAGTAGAACGGTGCAATTCAACGGACTAGAGGCTGGTACTCTGTACACAGTTACAGCATGGAGTAAAAGTGGCAGTGAAAAAAGTCGGGACATAATGACGCAGGTTCGCACAGGTGAGATAATGCAATAGTGATTGGCTCATTCAGACTCCTATTTTCCTGACAAGTAAAACAAATATGTTAACAATTAATTAAATTATTATTTGCATCGCTTCTATTACATTTCGTATTTAAATGTGGTGGAACATATGTGTGCAGATCTTTTGTTGTTGTTAGGTGATGGATATACTGTTTTCTGGTACATATTTATTAATTTCTAACTTTGACATATGTTTGTTTGTGAAATAAACGTTATATATGTATTGATATAAAAAGCATATATGTTTGTAAACTTGTATTTATCATCCTGCTCTGGCAAACAAGAACAAGCCGTTGAAAATTTTGCTGGATTCATCGAAGGTTACACAATCGATTATGTACCGGAAATACATTACACATTGCCTGAGAGGCAGCTGAATTTGTTGACCAACATGCTGTCAAAACTTGTCGTGAAACATACGCCCTTACAGTCGTGTCGGATAGTTGTACGTCCATTAGTACCATATTTAATTGAGAGGTTGGCCAATACAAAACGAGTGCAACGAAAACTGGAACACAAATGACGACGCACAACTCCCCATGACGGCCTACATTGTGATATCTACAAGACGCAATGCGCATACGTAAATTATATAATCAACACGACAAAGTCGGAATATTTGTCATTTGAATTATAACGTGCGCATGCGCTATGGGTGGTACATACAACTAAAAGAATAGTAACTTTAATGTTGCTGAAAGGATTTTTATCTGATAGTTTTATTTATTTTATGTATAGGATGTTAGATGAACATTTTGAATAGGTTGGTAATGTGTATGGATACTGTTGTTGTCTTGCCACATGCATACATAGACAGTCTCCATACCCACACCATGGATAAGTTTACGCTGAGCACTGTGTTTTAAAGGCAGTTTAGGTGAGGAGGTGTGGTGAAAGGGAGTTCCATGATAGCTTCTTGAAATGATTTTGGGTTTTTATGCTGGTAATTTTTGGTGGAATCATATTCCATATGCGAATGACTCGGGGATAAAATGAAAAGACCGTTGCATTTATACGACACCTGGGGGCTACGTAATGTCCACCTGTTCGAGAGCGGGTTAGTAGGCCTGGAGGGGGGGGTGATGTCAATAATGTTATTTAGAAAACGACTGGATCGCTTGATGAATGGACTCCTGCAGCGACAAAAATCCGCATGCCTATCCACAAACGACAGTATGTTTCACCTGTTTTTCTTGGCTAAGATCGAGGCAATTCGTGTTACACTAGGCAGCCAATGTGTTTCCACGCCTAGGGCGGACATACACCAGCACCACACCTTCCCGACTTTGTCGATATCTGATAGTTTTCAAGTCGCA
This sequence comes from Lamellibrachia satsuma, assembly GCA_033239005.1. NCBI lineage: Eukaryota > Metazoa > Annelida > Polychaeta > Sabellida > Siboglinidae > Lamellibrachia > Lamellibrachia satsuma. Next base: position 7,029,262 of record BSQZ01000021.1, on the reverse strand, counting down.
AACAACATCCCGTTTGCTTGATTCAATGTTGACATGACTGCTAAAAGACGTTACTGGTGGCTTAGTGCCATTCTTGACGCAACTGAACAACTCAACAATCACACCGTTCACTTTGCATGTAACATGCTAACGTCATCCTGTTGCTAAAGAATCCGACGACATTGCAAGGACCACAATGGAAATACGATTTTGCACTTTTAGTGTCATCCTAATATCTTAGTGTAGACTGTATTCACATTTTATGTATGTAAGGATACATTTTATATTGAACATATCAACAATTAAACATCTTAGACGGAATTTGTCTTTTGTTTGTAAGCTGCTTGAAAGATATTTGGCGCGGCGTCTACTCGAACATGCAACTGACAGTGACCAACCCGAGTGTAATCATTCGGCCTACAGACCGCTCCACTCCACTGAAACTGCTCTGGTTTACGTGCAGAATTGCAATATATTATCGATGCACTAGAATGACTAGTAATACTTATACTATTTCAAAACACTCAATGGCTTTTATGGACCTATATTCATCAAATGACTCTTATAATTTTTTTCCACAGTTCCCAACGAACCCACACTGCAGTGTATCGTGGAGGAGGAAGCTATCACCATTGACATCACTAAAGGTGCTGGCAAAGTGGACAAATTCAGTCTTACGTGCAGCAACTGTAATGACACATCACGACATGAGGACAAGATCCACCAGCATCGATACACTAAACTGGTTCCCTACATAACTTACACCTTCAAGGCCACAGCCATTGCTGGCTCAAACTACCGCAAGGAAAGTGCAGAAACTGAAACACGTTGCAAGGCAAATGAAGGTCGTAAGTACTCATTTTCAATGTGTGATTGTGATATGGTGTACATGTTGTCAAGAATACTAATGTTTAGGCATATTTTATTCATATAATCAAAATTAGCACATTGTAATGTGACACATATCCCTCAACAAGAATTTACAAAAAAAGTGGAATATCGAATAGAATAAGTATTACTATTGCATATATATTATACATAAACGTATTGTAAACATCTACTAGAAAATAGTTTTTGTTAATTATTAGTCAGAGGCAGGATTTTAGAGTAAGTTAGTTCCGGACTCCGACAGGGAAGTCAGTGAGCGTTAATAGGGTTGTTTACCATTCAAAAATTTTAGGTAGCATAGTGAATAGTCAGAAACAGTGAGAATATTGGTTAGAATAAGTATTACTATTACTGTAGTAATCTAGTATCTAATGTATGATCCCTGTCTACTGATGAGTACTACATGGTCCCGACATAGGGATTTCCGTCTTGTTCAGTTCTGTCACGTGGAGTAATAAAGTTTTATTAACGCAGTTTATAATGACTTCGTAGTCCAGTAGAACGCAATATATAACATTGGCGACGAGGATGGGATCCACATGAAGATGAAATGCATACACCCGAAGCACGTACGACTACGAAACTACACCGAGCGAACGCGAAAAAACGAAAAACGAACATTATGTGACGAACAATTTTGAAACAACAATGGCCTCCTTTGGTAAAATAGGAGAGTTTGATACTACGCAGGAACCTTGGGAAAACTCTCATGAAAGATTATAATTATTTTTCGTTGCAAATGAAATAACTTCAACTGACGTAGAAGAAACTTAGAAGCGTGCACTATTTCTTAGTGTTATTGGTTCTAAGGCGTATGCAGTTTTGCGTAATTTGACAGCACCTGTCAAACGTGTTGACGTCAGCTATGCTGAATTGATACGAACTGTCAAAAAACATTTAAAACCATCACCGATAATAATGCGATTCAAGTTCAGTACACGTTTTCGCAAGTCTGACGAATCCGTTGCTGAATACGTGGCACAATTACGTGAGCTTTCAGAACATTAAATGTGAATTTGGAGATTCTCTATCTGACATGTTGCGTGATCATTTGGTGGTTGGCATCAACAAGGACAGTATTCAACAACGTTTATTGTCAGGAACAAGTCCAACGTTTAACAAAGCTCTTGAGATAGCACAAGGTTTAGAAACTGCAGAAAAAACGCACACGTCTTGAAAATTAAATCGAATAGTTATGTCAACAACATGCATGGCAACAAACGACAGGGTGAAGTACGTCAGACATAGAAACAACGCCAATCTAGCTCTACTTGCAGAACAAAAACAACAGCATCTAACAAGTGCATGAGATGTGGCGACACGCCATAGAAGTCAGGAATGTTTTCACAAAAAGACAGTTTGTAACTTCTGTAAGAAGATTGGGCACTTAGAACGAGTCTGCATTACGAAAATGACACGTAAGCAGAGGGGAGGTGAACATCGCTCATATTTCGTTGACGAAACGGAAGCTACAATGGAACGGTCTACAACGCCATCTAGCGAACGGAGCACAGCTTCACAAGAATACGCGTTGTTTACAACAGGTCAACACTTCCAAATGAAACACTGACAGTAGACGTAAACATAAGTCAGGCTTTAGTGAAGATGGAGATTGATACGGGCGCTACAATCACACTAATGAGCGAACATTCATACAAGGAACTATGGGATGAACAAAATCGTCCATGTTTGAGACCTGCTAAAGTCATTGTTCATACTTACACTGGTGAACAAGTTGACGTGGTAGGTACAGCTACAGTGCTAGTGAAACACATGCAGCAAGAAGCGTTTCTACCACAGCATATCTTAAAAGGAAATGAACCAACATTGCTTGGCCGTGATTGGCTTAAACAGTTGAAAATCAACTGGGGGCAGGTTAAGAAACTGAATGGGTTGTTGGCACACACACCAATACTGGACATAGTGCTACGCAAACACGATGACGTGTTAAAAAATGAGTTGGGAACATTCACGGGCACAAAGGCAAAGATTGTCCTTGACACAAATGCTGTACCTCGCTTCAATAAGCCACGACCACTGCCGTACGCTGTTCATGAGAAGGTAGAACATGAACTCAACCGATTGCAAAATCAAGGAGTCATTTCACCTGTCGAGTTTGCATATTGGGCTGCACCGATCGTCGTCGTTAGTAAACCTGACAATTCGATTCGAATCTGTGGTGACTATAGCGTCACTATCAACCAGGCGATACGTGTGGACAAATATCCTATACCACGAATAGATCTGTATACCACGCTTGCTGGTGGTGAGAATTTCACAAAGTTAGATCTCAGGAATGCATACCTGCAAATGCAACTGGATGAACAATCAAAACAGTATTTTACAATAAACTCACACAGAGGCTTGTACACATTCAATCGCTTACCGTTCTGGCTAAATTCAGGGCCAGACATTTTCCAGCGCGTTATGGACAATCTGATCAAGAACATACACACACAACGGTGTACCTAGACGTCATTCTCGTACCTTGGTTGATAGAAGCTGAGCATCTTCGCAACTTCGACGCAGTACTACAACGATTGTCAGATGCAGGCTTGAGACTGAAGCGCAACAAGTGAAAGAAGTCGATTATCTAGGATACAAACTAGATGCAGTTGGTCTACACACACAACCAGAGAAGGTACGACCCATTCTCGATGCACCAGCGCCTACAAACGTTGCTCAGTTGCAGTCGTTTTTGGGCATGATCAACTACTACTCTCGTTTCATACCAAACTGTTCGACAGTGAATGCACCATTGTATCGTCTGTTACGCAACGACGTTCCCTGGGCATGGACTGACAATGAGGCACGGGCGTTTGAAACAGCGAAGCGTGCTATTGGTTCTGTTGGAGTGCTCGTGCACTACGATCCAACGAGACCATTTACGGTGAATTGCAATGCATCACAGTATGGCATCGGCGCAGTGTTGGCACACAAGTCAGAAGATGGAACGGACCAGCCAATAGCATTCGCATCACGTTCATTGAGTTCTGCTGAAAAGAATTACAGCCAGTTGGACAAAGAGGCTTTGGCAATGGTTTTTGGTGTATGTTTCATCAGTACCTATACTATATAAATGCAAATATGGTACTTGACACTGTCAGGCTACGGTTGTCGTCTGTACTACAAACCAGGAAAAGATAACGTAAATGCAGACGTATTGAGCAGACTCCCGCTGCCAGAACGTTAGAGAACACACCACAGCTCTCTGAGATCGTTCATGTGATGGAGAAAATCGACAAATTGCCGATCAGCGCTCGAGCGATTAATCAGTGGATTGCACGAGATCATGGGTTGTCGAAAGTACTCGAATGCAGGGTTGGCCAACATGAACAATTACGTCCATATGCACAGCGAAGTATGGAAATAAGTGCACAAGATGGGTGTCTATTGTGGGGTTCAAGAATCGTTGTTCCGCCACAAGGACGAGCACACATCTTGGGCGAATTTCACACTTCACATCCAGGAATCTCCAGGATGAAAGCGTTCGCCAGGAGCTACGTTTGGTGGCCTAACATGGACACAGACAACAAAAGGTTGGTTCGTATCTGCCATCAATGTCAAGTCAATCAGCATTCACCACCCAAGGTACCGATACACCCATGGCGTTATCCTGACACAACATGGGAACCTTTACATGTTGACTATTTGGGTCCATTCATGAACACCATGTTTCTCGTAGTGATCGATGCACACACCAAAAGGATTGAACTTTGTCCTGTTAGTTCAGCGTCATCTGAGACAACGGTGAGAAAATTGCGTCATATTTTCTCAACTCGCGGTTTACTGCTGACAATTGTATCGGACAATGAAACGTCATTTACAGGGGAGGAATTCCAGAAGTTTCTCACAATGAACGGCATAAGACATATCACCTCTGCGCCGTATCATCCGGCTTCGAACGGATTAGCCGAGCGTGCTGTTCAGATCGTGAAACAAGGACTTCGGAAGCAAATTGAGGGAGACATTCAAACAAGAGTGGATCGTTTCCTATTCAGCTACCGGAACACTCCGCATACAACAACGGGCTGTACTCCAGCGGAACTGTTGCTTACATGCAAACATCGTTCTCGGCTAAATCTCCTACATCCCGACAGGAAACATCACGTTGAGGTAAAACAGGGGCAACAACAACAGTATCGCAATGAACATACGCGACAGCGTTCGTTTGCAGACGGTCAAGACGTATAGTCCCGTCTACGTCAGTCAAAGTGAGCGCGGTACACCGTGGCTGCCTGCAGTCGTCACAAAACAATCAGGACAGATTGTGAACACGGAACTATTCGATGGTCGTCAAGCACGTCGTCATCACGATAACGTGGTTCCGCGTGGTGACGTTATTAACGGATCACTAGCTACGTCTCGTGATGAACAGCCATCTCTCAGCGCCGATTCGCCGCTGGTTGAAACCGTGAAACCTGCCGTTGAACCGGAGTTCGTCTTGCGGAGATCTTCACGTCAAACCAAACCTATTGACAGACTGAACTTATAGTGTGCATCTGGACATTTGCGCATATATCACATATAGTAGTGTACACTATTCTATTATATGTATATCGCAATCTAAAAGCAGGAGGATTGTAGTAATCTAGTATATAATGTATGATCCCTGTCTACTGACGAGTAGTAGATGGTCCGGACGGAGGGACTTCCGTCTTGTTCAGTTTTGTCACGTGGAGTAATGAAGTTTACTTAACGCAGTTTATAATGACTGTAGTCCAGTAGAACGCAATATATAACAATTACACATATACTATATACACAAACTTCTTATAGACATATATTAAGAAACTGTTTCTGTTAACATAGCGATAAGGGGGAGTTTGTTTACAGGTCGTGAATTAAACTGGTGTACCAAACTATCTCGTATATATTGTTAAATATATATATATATATATATATATATATATATATATATATATATATAGATATTAGGTAAAGTGATACATTTACATAAATTACATACATAAGGTAATATCTGACATAGTTGTAGTAAACGATTTCGGCAAAAAGGAATTAACAGCAGGAATTTAGCGTAAGTTCGTTTACACTGACTTCGTTGTTTTGTTTGCACAGTGTTCTCCGTATTCGCTAGGTGGCAGGTTTTTTTTTTCTCGTGCGAACTTAGTAGAAAAGTTAGCAAGTATATTAGCCTAAAGTGTTCTTTTGAACACAAAAACAGCCTTACTCAAGGCTAACGTAGCAATCACATTAAGTCTAATTTTTGTTATGACGCCATTCAAACGGCAGGTGAAGGCCACCAGGCATTTAATATGCAACAGTTGTAGCAACTGGGTGGACTTCCGGGTGCGAGAAGTCCTGGCTGAGGTTCAGGCGGAGAGTTTTAGTTTTTAGTGTAGGGGATGTACGAGGATGAAGTAACTTGAGGTGGAGATAGAACAGCTGAGGCTGCTCGTTGTGGCAGTGGTGGGAAGGGAGCAGGTGGGTTGCGCCAGTGGTTCTAGTGGGGGGACAGTAGATGATAAAGTGGGGGAAGACGACGAGAGAGATGCTAGGGAGAGCTCACCTCAGCCTGGGAGGAGGCTGCGGGGAGGTACGGTGACAGGTCGTAAGGAGACAGGACGTAAGGAGACGGGACGTAGGGAGACAGGACGAAAGGAGACGAGAAGGAAAGAAATTGGAGTCCAAGAGAAGACAAATGGATCGAAGGAATTTGGAGTGGAGGAGACCGTAGCGAAGAAGTGGCGGGCAAGGAGACGATAGTTAAGGCGATGGGAGTGAGGGAGACGGGAGGGAGGGTGTCAGAAGGGAAGGCGACGAGAGCGCAAGTTAGCCAGGTGACGGGAGGGAAAGGTAATACTGTCAGGGATTTTACCAGTAATAGGAAGGAGGGGGTCATAGATATTGAAATTGCCGGGGGATGGCAATTAACATGCTAGTCGAGAAGGGCTTCCACAAAGTGGAAAGGGGGCAGCACTATTTGCGGATGGACTCTCAGCAGCACTAGACAGTGGCATATCAAATAGTTTTGGTAGTAAACACTATTCAAACTAGAAGCGCTGCGGGGTTACATAGAGATGCCTCAAGCAGGACAAGAGGCCACTAGTACAGATAAACCAATAACAGAATATCCGAAAAACATGTATGATGCAGGTTATAGATGCGTGTGTTTAAATGCTAGGAGTATAGTAAATAAGAAAAACGAATTAAACATTATGGTAGAAGATATTGACCCTCACATAATTGGTATAACCGAGTCATGGGCCAACACAGACATTACAGATGTTGAATTAGGATTGACAGGATACGTAATGTTTAGGAGAGATCGAATAGGAAGAAGGGGAGGGGGAGTTATTTTATATGTTAAAGAATCTATTCAGGCTGATGAAATAAAATTAGAAAGCGAAGCAGATTACGTTGAAGCTGTGTGGTGCAACATAGTTTAAGGAAATCCAAAATTAACTATTGGATTAGTTTACCGAAGTCCAAACATAAACGAAGAGGATAACACAAAAATACAAAATGCTATAAAGGAAGTTAGTAAAGGGGAATGTATCATAATGGGATAGTTTAACCATGGACACATACAATGGAAATCTCTAGAGAGTACAGGTGGTGAGGACCAACAATTTCTATTTTTTATTCTGGAGAGCTGCCTTACTCAGCACGTGCTAGAACCAACCAATGCAGAAAATGTATTAGATATAGTTTTATCATAAAATAAGAATTAGTGGACAATGTAAAAATACATGAACCATTGGGTAACAGTGACCACAATCAAATACATTTTGACATCAATGTAAAATCAGAAAGTAAAAATAGAAAAACGTATAGGAGAAACTTCCACAAAGGTAACTATAAACATATGAGGAAATACTTAGCAAAGCTAGATTGGAATAACATGCTGATGAATAAGACCGCAATTAAATGTTGGAATATTCTAAAATATGAAATTGAGAGTATCATCGATACATTAGTTCCCTTGAAAAAAAACAAGGAAAACGGTCTAGAAAGAAACACTTGTCAAAAGAAGCTATTAGAAAAATAGTGTTTAAGCAAACTATGTGGAGGGTTTATAGGCGTACCAGAAAGGATGCAGACTATGCAAATTACAAAGAGGCACTTAACCTAGCTATAACTGAAATTAGAAAATCTAAAAGAACCTTTGAAAAAAAATAGGCAGGTAATATAAAAAGTGTATATGCTTATGTAAGGAGTAAACATAAAAGTTCGAGATAAGGTCGGACCACTGGAAAACAACAGAGGAAACATAATTTCAGAGGGGTTTCAAATGGCAGAGGTCCTGAATGAGTATTTCAGCTCAGTTTTTACCACAGAAGATATCAGCCCACTTCCAGTTCCATTTACTAAATTTGACGGCAATACATAAGAACATTTAGGGCAGTTATTTGTAACTCCTGAAATGATAGCAAACAAAATTAAGAAGATGAAAGATAATAAAGCACTTCGAGTTGATGGGATACCACCAAAACTGCTTAAGGAAATTGTTGAGCAAATTAGCACACTACTTGCAAAATTGTTTAACTTGTCACTAGAAGAAGGAATAGTTCCTTCAGAATGGAAAGAGGCAAACATTACGCCGCTATTTAAGAAGGGATCGAGGAACAAGCCAGAAAATTACAGACCAGTGAGTTTAACATCAGTTGTATGTAATTACTCGAAACATTAATTAGAGACCACATGATGGAATTCCTTGTACAACATAAATTAATAAATACATCTCAACATGGGTTCCTAAAAGCAAGGTCATGTCTAACTAATCTCTTATGTTTTTTGAAGAAATTACAAAGTGGGTAGATGACGGGTCACCAGTGGATGTTGTCTACTTAGATTTTCAGAAAGCTTTCGATAAAGTGTCACATCAACGATTATTACATAAACTAAAAGCCCATGGCATAGGTAATGATGCAATCAACTGGATATAAAAGTGGCTTACACACAGAAAACACAGAGTAATAGTAGATGGTGAGATTTCAGACTGGAAATCTGTTTTGAGTGGGGTACCACAGGGATCAGTATTAGGCCCAATACTGTTTTTAATATATATATATATATATATATATATATATATATATATATATATATATATATATATATATATATATCTATATATATAAATGATTTGGAAGATGACAATCTAGCAAAGTACTCAAATTTGCAGATGACACAAAAGTACTCAGAAAGGTTACAAATGATACAGATAAACCAAGTTTACAGGATGATCTAGATAAATTAGTTAAATGGTAAAAAAAAATGGCAAATGTTATTAAATTTTGATAAGTGTAAATGTATACACATAGGACATGGAAACATGGACGCAGAATATAAAATGGGGGATGCTGTACTAGGTAGAACCACACAAGAAAAGGACTTAGGAGTAACATTTAGTGCTGACATGAAAGTTTCAGAGCAATGTGGGATTGCTGCTTTGAAAGGAAATCAAATTCTAGCGCTAATTAGGAGAACTGTCATGTATAAGGAGAAACAGCTAATTGTACCCATGTACAAAGCAATAGTTAGACCACATTTGGTATAGTGTATTCAAGCATGGAGGCCATATCGCAAAAAGGACATAGACAAGCTAGAAAGAATACAACGAAGAGCAACTAAAATGATTCCGGAATTGAGACCTTAGTTACGAAAATCGCTCATTACAATGTGGTTTGACAACACTAGAGACCAGGAGACTAAGAGGAGACCAAATAGAAGTGTTTAAAATAGTGAATGGTTATGAGGATGTTGATAGGAATATGTTCTACAAACTTAAAGAAGGCAGTAGACCCAGAGGACACAAAGCAGCATTAGTTAACGAGCAGTGTAGGTTGGACATGAGAAAGTACTCTTTGTCTCAGAGGGTGATAAATGAATGGAGCAAACTGCGAAATGATTGTGTTAATGCTAGTAGTGTGAATATGTTTAAAAATAGAACTTGCCATCTGGAACGTGTTGTTTGGGATGGTAATCTTGTTAAATCTTGTTAAACTGCACTTTCGTATCTACCAATACAAATGGAATGTTGTTTAATTTCAGTCCGCTATATTATCTATTTGCTTCCAGTTAATTGAATTCGGAAGCAGATTTAACTTTTATTTTTACATTATAAATAAACATGTATTCTGATGAATGCTTACAGGACCATTCGCAGTCCGAGACATTGAGGTCACCTATTCCACATCACTCCAACTACAGCTGTCATGGACAGAACCTAAGGTTACAAATGGAGAGCTTCTGAAGTACACCATTACATATTATGGAACATACTACGGGGAAAAAACTGTGAGTTATCATTATGATTTGTCCTACAGTTAATCTGAAATCATTGGAGTTTTTCCAGCGTGGTTGTATTCCACCAGACAGCAGGCTTTGTTTAAAAAGCTTTCAGAGATCATATGCATGAATGAATAAACTATTAAGATGCCTACTTAAATTTAAAGCCCATGGTATCGGGGATGGCATAATCGACTGGATAGAACAATGGCTGTTGACAGAAGACAGCGTGTTGTAGTAGATGGGGAGGTTTCAAACTGAAAATCAGTTTTGAGTGGTATACCACAAGGACCAGTATTAGGACCTTTATTATTATTAATATATATCAATGACTTTGACGATAATAAAACAACCAACGTACTGAAATTTGCAGATGACACTAAAGTGTTTAGAAGGGTTAACAATGATGGTAACATTTACAAAACGATCTAGACAGATTGATGAAATGGTCTGAGAATAAACACCATGTTTTTGTGTAAACAAAAAAGTTCTAAAATAACACATTCACAATAAAGTTTAACAACTTGCTATTTCCAAAGACGTCGTGGTTTTTACATGTTGTTAAAACAAATCTTCATGCTTGCAGCATACAGCTTAGCTCAGCTATTTCTCGTCAGGAATATTCCTGACGAGAAATAGCTGAGCTATGTTTCTGCGATGTTTAAGGCATGACTCATTGTTGTAGTATTTCATTGGACTACAATATAGTGTTGTCATATAAAATGAAGATAGATGGGGAAGGCAGTGTTTGATCAGCCATTTTTCATTTGTTTTATGTCTAGGGCGCAATAATATTCATAAGTTTAAAAAAAATTACTCATGTAAGCTGTGATTATTAATATATCATTTTATACCAAGATAATATATCTAGCATGCATGGATAAGTATGCCTAGCTGATTCAAATAGGGTTGGTAAGGTGGCTCAACTAACACTTGGTGTGGGATATTTTGAGCTACAGTGCAGCATAATTCTCATTACTAAATGAATTGGTGTATGTAATCTTCTTTTCTGTGCATAATTACACCATTTGTAAATACACAAACAACAAAGTCTGGTCATATAGGTTGATAGTTTAAACACCAACAGACATTAATCACAATTCCTAAAAGTTTTGAAAAACGTCAAAAAACATACTTTACCTCACATGTTCTGACCGTTGTGACAAACATAACCTATTATACGTCAATCGTGTTCTAATAACATGTTCAAGCACTGGGTGGTACCATGTAACTGTCGCTGCTGTAGTTTCCTGAGAAACATGGGTGGCTCAACTGACCCATTGGCTCAACTAACACTGTCTTCCCCGTTTTGAGAATAATCATATAAATCATCAGACAAAAGTTATGATTTTGGCTTGCCATGGCTTAAAACTCTATTCTCAACTGATTTAACCTGTTGCAAATTTGGTTCGTTGATGTCTTAATATGCAGTGTGTGAATAGCTGAAATAATATTCGCAGTTGGTTTAATAAAAAATGCAGTTCTTTCTCAAATCATCGAAAGAATTTACTTTAGTCATTATATCTGGTAGTGTTCAAAATAGTGGATATCCAAAAGGGTAGGCACTTTATGGGGTCAATGCTGGTCATGCGCGTGACTCCCATCCAATCACATGATAAAGTTATGAAAATTCACCAAAGACGAAATTCGTCAGATTTAAATAAATTAAATTTAAATAAATTATGGATCAAGCATGAAATAATGTAATAGTATATCTGACGATTGCGCAAAAACTATGTAAAAAATTTGCACAAGCGACCTAGCATGTCATAGTTATAGGTAGGCTTGAATTTTCGCAAGATGCATTTGAAATAAGCAAAACAATCAAATTGAGGACGGATCTATAATTTTTCAACAATGATGCAACATCCATAACGTAGAGCAAACGCAATCCGCCTCATCAATTATCGACTTGTTATTATGATTCTAAGCAGATTTACAAAGAATTTATACGTGTAAAATGTGGAATGCATAAAGGTTTTCTGCATTAAATTTATTTTATGCAATATATCACATCAAATTTGTTTTTTCGGACAAACAGAACATTCCAGAACAAGCAATGCAGGTGATCACGGTGAATGATACAAGGAAGACAACCTATGCCATGAACATTACAGGATTGAAACAGGGATACAATTACACCTTTGTAGTGAGTATTTCACCACGCAAACAGCCATTGTAACTGTTGCTATAGCAACCGGAGCCAGCATTTGTGAATAATATTATCACATGGAGTCATGTATAACAGTAGACGATTTGTGTGGTAGTTTATATTTTTCAGCGTTTAAAGGGTTCAGCTATTTTGTTCATGCATTGGTGGCAATGGTAACGTTTTATCAGATTATGCGAAAATGTGACCATAACAAATTCTTAAATTTCTTACTTGCCGCTGTCATCATTTCATTGACATGCTGATCGATTTTATATACAAATTACATGTCCAGCTGTTGTAGAATGCTTGTTTGTACAATAGCCGTCAATGGTTACCAATATGCGCATCCATTACTGCGCAGACGTGTTTAGTATCCAAAAAATGCTAAATATCCTTCCGCCTATTAAAATAATTGAAACATCCACCATTTCACTCTCAGCAGCTTCTACCAACAAACCTGGCAAATTGCCTGCTCAAATGCGCTAATGTCAGGTTATATTAATATTTTTCAAGTTTCTTATATCTAAGCTTACTGTGCCCTACATTCGTAACACATCAGGAAGTCTAACTGACACCTCTAAACTATATTCTGTCACGATTGTATGACATTCGTGTGTTATTTGTTGATGGCTATGTGTAATTTTGACAGTGATTACATCCTTATTTAACATGCATAAATGACAATATGTTATGCATAAACACAATATTTCAATATTATGTGATCAAATTTGATTTGAACTGCGTTATTTTGATACATGTATGTATTGACATCGCACACTATCACAGTTCTTCAGATATTAAATGTTGTGGTTATTACAGGTACTGCCCGAAATGCAGCTGTCTGTTGTAGCTTTGTTTGAATTAGTTCCTGACAGGTTTTCAGAAAATGATAGAATATGTTCACAACAAGTATATTGGCTAACACTGTGAGAATACTATCTACAACATGGCACATTTAATTTGGACATTATTGTGTTGCCAATAATTTGCCAGTACCCTAAACCTACATAATGCATGTGACAGATACAATCAATTTTCATATTTACTCCGAGTTTTGATTTTATGATTAATTAAAATAGACCGTAGACAAATCCACTCAACATTACCATAACATACCTACACTGTATTCTGGATACGCTAATGTTATTTGTTAGTGGAGATCAACCCCAACATGTGAAAAATGGAAATCACGTTTAAGTGACATCTTAAACGGAGCGGTGGTTGAAAAGTCCACATTTGTGGGGCAGAAATATGGATGATCACCAAAGGTATGCACGGTGGATGCTACACACGACTACTACGTAAAACATTCAACATTTACTGGACATAAGACGTGAAAATAAATCATTATTCATGGGAACACCAACCATTTCAGAGACAATTAGACGGAAGTGAGTCCAATATGCAGATACAGAAGTGAAGAAGTGGGGAGAGAGCTGGTTACTTTGGAAACCACACAGAGAATACCACGGAGACCTAGCAGATCAGGGAGACCATGGAGACCTGACAGACCAGGGAGACCATGGAGACCTGGCAGACCATGGAGACCTGGCAGACCAGGGAGACCATGCCAAACGTATCCAAAACAACTTGCGTGTGAATTCAGGATGGCAGTTCCTGAACATGAAAAAACTATGCAGGACACACACCAGTGGAAACATATATGTGGTGAACAACTATCCATCATCCAACCAACTAGAAAATGTTCTCTCTGTGTCTACCTATCTCTGCCCGACAGCATATTTATCTACTCCACAGCCGTGCTCTTCTCTCCAGATATGTATGTATCTCTCCTGTTGAGAATTGTTTTGTATTTTTAGTTACATGCCTACAACCCTACTCAAGGATTTCCAGCTGCTGCATGTTTTCCCATTCCCTTTATAGGTAAGTATATATATAGAGAGAGAGCTGGAATTTGTGCTTAGTGATGGTGGAATAACTTTCTTTCTGACTGCTGGTATTTTAAACCACATACACGAGCAGAGCGATGAGGATGTGTATCTGTTAATTTTACAAATGACACCAAACTAGGATGAACACGATGATTATTGAAGACTGTGAATACTCATGTTCGTATAATAAAAAAGATGACTTCCACCATGCGAACATGTCCTACTATCCGATATATTTTTTAAAAAGTATCCTTTCTTCCAGCACCTGCAACAATCATGCCTTTACTCGAAGCCAAACCCCGCCTAAATGTCAAGAGCACAACTACACAAGACCAGTTTCAGGTGGAATTCCAGAATCCATTTTCAAATGAATATGGATATGTTGAAAGTTACTCTGTAATTGTAACGATAAAACTGGATGATCCCGCTTTAAACAACAATGCCATTCCTTACTGGTCAGCAATGAAGAAATCAGAAGACACGGTATTCACGTACGTTGCAATAGAAAAATGTACCCAGTTCTTCTCTGATGGTGATGCATGTTGGCGCAAGAAGAGAGTCAGGCGCGCAACCAAGGTTGTCGTTACAGTCACGGTGACAGTAGGTGGAGACAAAGACTGTGACAAGGATAAAGATGTTGCCTGCAATGGCGAATTGTCACCCAGTACAACATACTACGTCAAATTGAGGGCTTATGCTGATGGGGGCAAATTCTCAGATACCCCTTTATCAGATGGCATTCATACAGGTATAGTCACACCTTTTCTTACTAACTACTACTACTACTACTACTACTACTACTACTACTACTACTACTACTACTACTACTACTACTCTGCTACCATCACCATCCCATTACCACGACGACGACTATTAGTAATAATAATTATTCACCAAATATTGAGTCCAATGGCATTGTCGATTTCTTATGCTGTACCTCGTTTTAAAAATACCAATTTGCTTGATTGAATGTTGTTGATATTCGAAACATGCGTGAATACATTTGTTTTTATTTAGAATCTTCTCCTGTGACATCAGTGCCGTGGGGAGCCATTGGAGGAGGTCTTGGAGCCGCAATCCTGGTCATTGTGATTGTTATCCTGATTGTGGTTGTGCTGAAGAGACAAAGTTGTTTGGAAAAGAAATCACAACCAATATTAAATATGCCAATGGTTGTCATTGAAGGATCTCCCGAGCAGAAAACACCAGTATACTTAAGGTAACCACGTGAACTGTTTAACGCGGTACTCTTGTTTCATATAATATGTGTTAAGCATCACGCACGCACGCACGCACGCATGCGCACACACAAACACATACACTTACACACAAACACACAAACACACACATACACACACATCGTGTGTGCATGCGTGTGTGTGGGTGTGCGTGCGTGTATGTGTGAGAAGGGCACACAATAGGTTAACTGCTTGCACACATCATTTTCTGCATGATGCTGCTATTGTTGAACAAAGAGAAAAATGCACGGGAACTTTGTATTGTTCACGACCTAGCCGCTGTTGTGTTCATTACAAGTGAACACAAACAAGAAAGTAAACAATCGTCTGATTCTCAATCATCTGCTGTGTCTCGCCACGCTCGACCGTGAAATGGATATAGAAGAATCGAAACAATTAACATAACTTGAAATCCATGTGCATAATTGTTATCCATGAAGTTCATTTGTTGTCGTTATCAGACAACAGTGAACGTGTTGTCCAGTTACCTTATAGTGATCTTGTTATTGTAGTGACAGTGACAATCTTCCTTGGGAGCAGTTCGCTAGTTCAATAGTATTTACGTATAATAATACATTATATGAAGCTGTAATGATATTTGTGTAACATGATGTTGTTTTATTCATCCCTATGAGTATTGGTGGAACAACATTATTGTTTCAGTCGCAGCTGTAAATTGGCCGATTTCGCAGAGCGCTGGAAGGAGATGAATGCTAACGCACATCTGATGTTTGCCACCGAAATTGAGGTGTATTTACACACACGCGCGCGCGCGCGCACACACACACACACACACACCACACACACATATTCCGTTTGTGGTATAATGCGCTTATTGCTTTCCCATCTAGATGTCATCGTGCGGATATGGTTCACCAAAATTGCACCACATAAGGGCGTTTTCATATAAAGACTTGTTGTCCCACGCAGCTTCACAAATCAATGTGTTCCAATTATTTGATTCATGTTATTTTCCAACGCTATAGACGATATTACAGTAACTTCTCGTGCAAATTATTTTGCAAGGTAACAGTATGTTCTTAAGTTTTAAACATGTCACATGTGATATCACGTGAATTCGTTGAAAAAGTTTTTAAAAAGGCGCCATCTTAAAGAAAAATGGTAAAATCTGTGTATCCGTTATCTCGCTAAAAAGTTAGTAGTTACCACCACAGTCCTAGAATGACTAAACATCCGCCCCTGCTGACCTGACGTATATATTCATGTTTGTAAATGCATACCGGTATGTGATTCAGGAATTGGACCCAGTCGGGCGTGAGCTGTCCACGACTGTCGCTGAGATGTCAGTCAACAACTTCAAGAACCGACACAGTAATATCTTGCCATATGATAGAACGCGCATCAAGTTGACGAAGGTCAATGACAGGGAAGGGTCTGACTACATCAATGGAAACTGGATGCCGGTATGCACCTTATTGATTAATTCGAAAGTCGCGTATATATATTTATATTTTATTGCAACATTTTATATCAACTGTTTCCTTTCATTACTGAAATATAGTACTTCATTCTTTATTATGTACACTCATTTTAACATTTATAATGTCAAACATATATATTATCTAGAACTTACCAGTATATTCTCGTATAGGGCTACAACTCGGATCGCGAGTATGCGGTCATGCAGGGTCCTTTGAAAACCACTCGTGATGATTTTTGGAGGATGATCTGGGAGCACAACGCAAGAGCCATAGTCATGCTGACCCAGTGTGTGGACAATGGAAGGGTGCGTATCCTCTAGTTAATTAGTTATTACAATATGTCAATGTTATATATATATATATATATATATATATATATATATATATATATATATATATATATATATATATATATATATATATATATATATATATATATATATATAATTATGTGTTGATTTTCATGCAAATGTAGTAAGACAGTTTTGAAAGAATGTTTTACAACTGGTGATATCATCAATGAGAGTGCTTCATATATCTAATTAATGCACCTACACATTTAGATGATGTACATGCAGATGTATAAGACATAAAACTAGTTCGTAGTAAATTGCCTTTGTATGTATATGGGTAATTCTTATTCATCAGGTTCATACACATATGTAGCTATTTTGTATTAATACTATATATACAACTTTAGCATTGCATCAAATATCAAGCAAATAATTTTACATGTTGGGCTCTACAAGCAAATATTGCAAAAAAGGAAGGATAACAATGAATGTTAGGTTTACTCATGTCCACGTTACTCAGCTTGTTCCATCAGGTTAGATGAAACAGTAATACAAGCATTTCATATTGTATAACAACAGTTGTGTTACACGTTATCGAGGCTGTATTTTAGCAGTTCATGCAATTATCTGGATGATAATAGGTTTGAATGGTTTCGAAATTGATGACTACTTCAGGACATGTGCGATCACTACTGGCCGAAAAACACCCAACCTTTGTACTACGGCTACCTGAAAGTGCAGGTCATCAGCGAGACAAAGACTGACCACTGGATCATATCCAAGTTCATGCTTACCAAGGTCAGGCGTTTTACTAATGAATATCATTTGATTATGTCATTTCTGTCAAGCGTCTTTGTATTATTAAGCATTCGTGAAAATGTTCGTCAAGTTGGTGGAGAATAATGAAGTAATAATCTAATCTTCTAATCATCTCATATTTCTGTTGCTTTCTCTGTTTATAAACCGCAATAACAGACCATGCAGACAGAAACAATTCCCTCATTGCTGGAAAGGAGCAAAGGTGATAGACATACAAAGAAACAGAAACGCGAGATGGATTAAAGAGGCAACATAAATCAGAATGATTACTCCAGTCACGACTCGAGACGAGGGGAACGGTCTGCTTGCCATGCCTACTGGCGAGGAGAAGAAGAACTTGTCGTCCCAGAATTCAATTCCTGATGAAGGTTTATAAGAACTATTATAAGTAAATGATTACTGTGTTTAAAAATATATTGTTTGCACTATTCTCCTTATCATTATTATTATCATTGTGATACTTTCACAAAAACGCGTTTTCAGGGAAGACAAGGCCGTGCCCTAACCCACTTCCACTACATTGCGTGGCCCGACTGTGGAGAGCCAGACAGCCCGCAATCACTCATTGACTTCATGCGTCTTGTGCGCAGTAACTTAGGTCCTGAGGAGGGACCAATCGTCGTACACTGCAGGTAGAATACTATGTCATGTCAGAATACATGCAGGTCCCAGCATGCTTTTCAGGCAGGTAAGGCAAGTATATCTTTTGCTAGAAGAAACCTGACGACATATGCCATTGCATGTGAAACGTATGCCGAAATGTCAATGGGGAAATATTTTCACAATTCAAATAACACATTATAATATTTTATTGTGTACACTTTTGTGTGCCATATAGTAGCTAGCTAATATATATATATATATATATATATATATATATATATATATATATATATATATATATATATATATATATATATATATATATCACGTTCACACAATTTCAATATCTCGAAAACTACTGAACCGATTTTCATAAACTGAGACCTGACCTTCAGTGAATAAACCTTGTCTGCTGAATAATAAAAATGTGTGCGTGCGTGCGTGTGCAAACATTTAGCATATGCGCACATGTATACACGCATGTACATACACCTATATACATATTTGTGCATATGTACGCATATACACGTACACAGACTCACGCGCGTGTGCGCGCACACACAGTACACATGATATTACAACATGGTGTTATTCTATTATGCAGTTCTGGAGTTGCCCAGACGGGGACGTTTGTCGCTCTGGATCGTCTCCTGCAGCACATCGAGAAACATGACTGGGTGGATGTCTACAGCACTGTGTGTGAGATGCGACAGTACAGGCGCTTCATGGTTCGACATGAGGTATGGTTCCTTGCTCCTGATATAATACATTGCCAGCTGTTAACAACTTCTTCAGATGCCGTATCTGGCTATGTTCACTATCGTGACCTTCCATACATATCTGTCCTTGGTTGTTGTCATCAGTTGACTGTCGTTTGTTAGTTGTTCTAGCCACTTTTTGAAAGTATTGATGTATCTTTAAGACATAATAATAACCCTGCTGTTATGATTTGTCTTACCTGAAATAATAGCCATTATTTGTTTTTGTCTATCCAAATAATCCACTCATGTTTTGCAGCATCAGAAAATGCCCTACTATTAATAGATATATCAACAACATACCTGTTGTATCAAAAACATGCCATGTTTTCATTGTATTTACATTCTTTGATTATTGACATATGGTTAAAGGTTACGTTCCATTAACTTCGGAGAATTGAAACATTTATTTAAGTAACTTGATTTTCGTTTGGTATATTCTTTATTTGTATTTATTCCTTAAAACAAACAAATTTCAACTGATGGCTGTGTTTGACTTGAAAGTATATTTTCTTTTATTCATGTGTGTACGTGACTAAATCAGTTCAATGATCGTCAAATAAAATAAATTGGAATAGTTTAGTGTCCATCTTTACAACATTTTAACGGAGCAAAATATTCCGTACAAAAGCATGACATGAAAATATATTTGTTACGATATTCATATACATCTCAGTAATAAACACAGAAACAGCTTGTAAGTTTGGAGTATGAATGTAAGGTATGGTATACAAAAGGACGTTTGGTGGTAACGTGATGGAATAATATATGTTTTTTTATTATAGACTTGTATGTTAGTTTAGAACAGTTTGTAAATGTTACTCTTGAGCTAAACTAATTACATATCACTGCACCCTTAACGCTTATTGAACGCACCCGTACTTTTATTGAAGTTGTGGTGTATGCAATTGTCTAGATAGTCTGATATGTGTTTCTATGAGCATACTGCCAAAAATCAAAGGCAAATACCACAGTTGTATATACATGTATGTATTTGGTATACATTTTGTTAAGCAGGCATGCACATGGCAATTAATTTAACTAAATCGTTAACATCCAAAAGTTAAGTAAACTTAAGTTAACTTAATTAGTTAACAATAAAATACAAGTTAATTTAACTGAAAAACAATTATTCACTTTACTAGCCAATCTATTAGATTAATCGGAACAGCATTATAAGTATTTTGCAACATATGTGATATTCTCTATTGTATTTAGCCGGTATTACTGCTTGACAATCTCCTGACGCATATACTGGGCCGACACGTGGCAGGTGCAATTTTACCCAGAAAAGTGAACTGTGATGTGCATTGGTAAAAAATACCGACCGTATGCAGTGTGACAAGTGGTGACGGGAGATTCATCCTAACAGTTTAAAATATGGAGATATACCTCGGATTTTGTGGTCGATGATTAACTTTCTTTCAAAATACAAACCCATCAGACAGTTAACAGAGCAAACAAAATACTGAGTATTTATGAGGCGTTGTTTTGAACATGAACATTCATTTTGTCCACCTTTACAGAAATCTAGTTTGCCCGTACCCATAATATTATGAAGGATCTGGTCGCCATTTAGACGTAAACACCAATCTACGCAGCTTGATTTACAGGTGAATACGACGTGATATTGTTACAGTGCATAAGTACCTTCTCCACAACGTTCGCATCATACATACATCTAACATCATACATTCACTACCATTAATAGAAAGCTCAGTTTTTCAAAGTTGTGATCAAACAAGACAAGAAGGTGGTAAATTAATGTAGTGATCTTCCAGTACAGATAGTTAAGTAGCCTGCAACATTGGCATATTATTCAATTTCACTATGTCAATATTTAGTCTTGCTAACGTTTTTATTTTGAGATTATATCATTAATACATTTCAGTGCGTTGGTGTACTGTGGTATGCTAAACGTTGGCTTTAATTTGTTGACAGGCCAATTACAGATGCATCTACCACTGCCTGTTGAACGTTCTAGAAAATGACAACGTCGCAAGCATCATGGAGTAGAAGGACAACACTAATGAAGCTCCCCTGAAGACAACATGGAAAATGGCATGAGCGAGTACATCATGTGGTCGATGAATGTTCAGGAATAAGTGTTCACTTGAATGTCGTTCGTTAGAAATAACTATATTAATAATGCTTGATGAATATGAATGATATCATATCGCGAGAATACGAAAGGTTCCGTGTATATGTGTAGGTTGGATGCAATGCATATAGCTGTTTGCAACATATTTAAGTCTACAGTGTGTCTAATTAAGGACCTCTGTGTAATGCGACACAGTGAATATTGCTTATGACTTTTGACAAATGCATGTGTATTATAATTTGTGTAATTCACACAACTGTATTGTTGCAGAGTAGCATGCATTACATTAACATTATAATTAATCGTTTTGACAAAGCAAGCCTGGGAAAGGACTAGTTGATGTTGATGAAGTAGAAATCATTTAAACAGACAAGTATGTTACTGTGACTACATGTAGGTCAAGACTGATGTTTTATAATATGGCCATCGCATTTTAGCAGGACACGTTTGCTTGTCTGTCTGTCTGTCTGTCTGTATGTATGTCTCTTTACTTGCAAGATCGAAACCATATGTGTTGAGTAGTGCTACACAATGTCTAATTCCAATGTAAAACCTTAAGTTAATAGAAACATTAATACAATCACGGTAGCGGTAGGCATGTTGTGGGAGGGTAATTGTAATGTACCAACATAACTACTATATTGCAGTATATCATAATAAATTACATATTCCGGTATAATATCCTAGACAAACTGCATTATTCTATAATAGTATCTAGAATGCTGAAAACGCTGACATATCCTACACTATCCAGAACAATGTTTTACTACACTGTAGAATGTTGTCAGATTAGGTAGAACAGTATGGCTATATTATGGAATATTCTACGTATCTATATACATTTGCCTAAGAAATTGTGATCTTCTATTTGCCAGGCAAGAAGTGCTATTGCTAACCACAAATTAGATTAACAGTGTCTTGATCTTAAGGTAGGCGCCTACCCTGAAATCAAAGTAATGAAAGTTTAATTGCATATGTTGTTTGCACTGTAAGCCCGAAAGGGCAAAGCAAGTTGGGGAGGTCCCGTTCACATTTTTTTAATATGTCACATAGCAACAGCAACGTCAGCTACACAATTTGCTAAATGCTGTGCTCTGATCATAATCAGTTATAACACGAGATTTATTTACTATCCAAATATAATATTTGCAGGTATATTACAAATTTATATTTTCATATTATATCAAGTATCATGTGTCAAATATGCATAGAAATGGTAAAACATATTATTTTTGTAATTTATTAACTCACGTTAAAGTCCCTGGTTTCCCAAATATTTGACAAAATACAGGAAAATGTGAGACCAGTAAGTTCAGGCATCATATTAACAAATTAATTGGTTTCGAACCTGTCCACAAGACGTCGCCACCTGAATAATGTTTTCGGTTCTTAATAATATTCTTTACCAATACATGTATAATTTGTGCTTACTCTTGATATTATGAACGTATCGTTTCAATCGAAGGTAGAACGTTTGTGTTTCATGTTATTTACCTTAAAGTAAACCAAATGCGTGGAAGTTGTGATTCAGCTGGAATCAGTCGTTTTATTAATTATAAAAACACACATGCTTCAGGCAACAGACGAATGATGTGGTGACCTAAAGTTAAGAAAGTACAGTTGTTTCATGAGATTGATGATGTAGTAATATGTATGAGTGGCTTACTTTAAAGATACTTCCTCAAATCGATTTTTTTCGCTGGTCTAATTTCAGACTAATTTCAGAGAGAATCGAATCTACATGCTAACTCATTTGTACACTTCTTTTTATTTAGTTTTGGTGAAATCTTCGGACAAATGATTATTTTGACCGTAGCCAGTCAAAATTCGAAAAAGAAAGGTTCGGTAGTCCGGCTGTATTTACTATGGCATACGGCTATTCACATTTTCGCAGGTTACCTCATGTAATGATCAAAGTCAGTGTTTCGATGATTTAAAAAAAATATGCACTCGTTTATTAAACGGACAGCGCACGTTATTTAATCTATACAAACACTGCACATTTGAACATCAGTGAACTTGTTTCAATTGAGGAAGGATGATACACCCCTGGAACTTCCATAACTACGATATATATATATATATATATATATATATATATATATATATATATATATATATATATATATATATATATATATATATATACATATATATATATATGTAGCAGGGTGACACAATGTCAATCGATAGGCGTCACCACCAGCTAATTAGTATTTTGAACAGGACGTACCAGCCTCGTCCTGGGGTAACGCGAAAGCCGATTTCGACAGCCACCTAGCTCAGTTGGGGCAAGTGCTACATTTTGATGTATTTGACTATCAACTGATAGACGTTCGACACTCTGCCGCCTCGCCTTTAGCCTCGCTCGTATTAGTCTCTGTTTGTCGTATTGTAATAAAATATTACAATCGTACCCGGGTCGTGTGGTGCAACTGAGGGACGTGAGACGCCCTACCACAAATGGTGTCCAGAAGTGGGATTTGATAACGCGACGAGACCACGAAGACGAGGCGAGGTGGCGGAGACGTAGAGTCGAGTAAGGAGCCTGGACCCTGAAGACAACCTCGAGCGACATCCTGACGTCCTCGACATCCGGTCTGACGTTTGACCGAGAGTAAGGCGACTTCCGGTCCGGCCCTGTTCGAGTGAGGACCGTGGACACTGATGACGACCTCGAGCGACTCAAGAGTGACATTTCCGGTTTAACACTATTCGGCCGCGACGATGACTAGCCCCGACATGCGACGATCGAGCCACGTGACGTGCCGTGACGCTAAGTGACTTAGATCCTGACTGCATTGACAAACGATTGAATTTTGAATTGATACCCGTTCACTGTATAATTAGGAACTGTATTGTGTATCCTGTTTGTGTAGCTATAGCAGCATTATAGAGATAGCCAGTATCAGAATATTTTTTTTAGAGGGACTTTTTGACATTTGCGTGTTAGTTAGGCATGTTTTCTGAGTAAGATGTATCTGTAGTTGTGAGGGTGCAGAGTAGTCCTGTAGATACGAATGTTATTCATGGGTATAACGGGTATATAACTTTTGTTCCGTACTGGGAATTTGGTATACATCTGGGTTAATACTAAGTAGGGCAGTCGCAACTAGCAAGCAGACATGAGTATTGATGGGGCCACTGGAATTGTGCCACCCGACTCGGTTCAGGGTGACTTGCAGGACCAACTGGTCACACTGCGAGAGGAGCTGTTACAGCTGCGGCTTGCAACCAATGACCGTCCACGCGTTGCGTACGTACCGCGCGAGCGGAAGGTGAAACCTTTCAGTGGACGTGGTGAGGTGACAGTGCAGGATTTTCTTGCAGATGTCGAGAGTCTATTTAGGGCACGAGCGATGTCTGATGAGGAGCAGTGTGACTTCATGACGTCACACCTCGAAGGTGATGCCAGACAGGAGATCCGGTTCCGGCCTGTGGAGGAGGTGCGTACCGCCACGTGTATCAAGCGGATTCTGCTGGAAGTGTTTGGAGAGAAGAGGTCGGTATCGCAGTTGCAGGAACTCTTCTATCTTCGTAAACAGGCTGACGGGGAGGGGATCCGTAGTTTTGCAGGTGCTCTGCAGCAACTGATGGAAGCGCTTTTGCGCAAGGACGGACATGCCGTCAACCAGCCTGACCGTGTGATCGCCGAACACTTCGCAGAGGGCCTGAAAGACCGCGTACTACGACGTGAGGTGAAGCAACAGCACCGGCTGCGACCGCAGATGAGCTTCGTGGAACTGAGGGAAGAGGCTATTCAGTGGTCTGAGGAGGAAGAGAGGCCGCCGCAATCCAGTCGACGACAGACTGCTGGTGCATTTGAGCTGGTCGCCGACGCAGGGGAAGCAGGTAACGTTACATATCTGCAACGAGTGCTCTCAGAGTTAGAGAAACAGCAGCACGTCATCGAGGCACTGACTGAGCGTGTGGAGAGGATGGAACGTGTTGCGACAGGTAGGACGGGTGGACGACGGTCCAACACTCCACAGAGGCCCTGGTCGGACCAGCGACCCGCATCTGCGCCGCAGAACTTGCAGACACGACGGCCATTTCAGGAGCGACGCGCATTTCAGGGACCCTCGATGCAGTACACACCAGACGGGCAGCCAATTTGTTACCGTTGTGGTGGAGTTGGCCACCTGGGCAGGCAGTGTCGCAATGAGGCGAGCACTGGACCACGCCGGCCCCAGACGGAGGCTTGTCCACCGGGTGTGCAGACGACGGCCCCTACGGCACACAGACGAGAGCACCCAGACGATGTTAGAGAGAACACACATCCTTTAAACTGACGCCGCTCGTTACCAAGAGTCGGGTAGACGAGCTAGTGCGTACAGGCTCACACGCTACCGCGCCAACTGACGCGACCGTTGGTACTTGCCCTACGGCAACTGTCTTGATGGGAGGTGTGGAGGTCAATTGCTTACTTGACACAGGTTCCCAAGTAAGTACTATCACTGAGTCTTTCTTTCGTAAGTACATTGCTCGAAACGACCGAGAGCTGGCGTCTTGCAGTTGGTTGAAGCTCACCGCTGCAAACGGTTTAGATATACCGTATGTTGGGTACGTCGAGTTGGACGTGACGACCATGGGTCAGACCATACCTGGCAGAGGTATACTGGTTGTCTGCGATTCCCCTGATACAGATCAGTGCGCGCATAAGAAGAGGTGTCCTGGCATTCTGGGAATGAATGTCATGGGAGAGCTTGACCTTGCTCTATGGAAACGATCCCTGAACACAGGTAGTTACAGAGCAGAGTCGGTGATGGCGTCGGTCATAGACGCGAAGCAACGGGACCGGAGAGGATTTACTCGTGTGGCAGGGTGGAGCGCAGTGCGAATCCCAGCGCAGTCTTGTGCCACGTTGATGGTTTCCGGTTTGCAGAGACAGGCTGATGCGACATGGGTCGTTGTAGAACCCATTGTGGGGGCACTTCCGGTGGAGGTGTCATTGTGTAGTACTTTAACTAGAGTACACCAGGGTGCTGCACCTGTGCAGGTAGTCAACACCAGCAGAGAAGACGTCTGGCTGAAGCCGAGGATGCGAATAGGTATCTATCAGACCATCGCGCACGTCAGTGAAGATGACAGAATATGTTTTGAGCGAGTCAGAGTGTCTGAGGAGTACGTGAGCAGGACTGAGGACCGACCGCCAGGTGTAGTCGACACGCGTGAGGTACTAACCAGTACACTCGATGTCGGGCCACACGTCACCGCGGAGCAGGTTGCTCAACTGAGAGATCTCATCTCGCGGAACGAACGAGCATTCGCCCGAGATGATGACGACCTTGGCTATACAGACTTAGCCACGCACACGATAAGGACCACGACTGAGGTACCCGTACGACAACCTTTCAGAAGGATTCCGCCTACACAGTATCAAGAGGTGAAAGAGCACATCAAGGATCTTCTGAACAGAGGTGTTATCAGAGAGAGCCATTCGGCATGGGCTTCGCCGATCGTCCTGGTCAGGAAGAAAGACGATTCGCTGCGCATGTGCGTGGACTATCGGCTGCTCAATGCGAAGACCCACCGAGACGCATTTCCGCTGCCGCGCATTGACGAGAGTTTTGACGCCATGAGCGGCGCAAACTGGTTTACCACATTGGATCTGGCTTCAGGATACCACCAGATCGCGATGTCGGAGGACGACCGAGAGAAGACGGCCTTCACCACACCTATGGGGCTGTACGAATTCAACCGTATGCCGTTCGGGCTCTGTAACAGTCCCGCGACCTTCCAGAGGTTGATGCAGAGGTGCTTTGGAGATCTGTGTTACCAGACGGTACTCTGTTACCTTGATGACGTTATCATCTTCTCCAAGACGTTCGACAGTCACCTAGCTCAGTTGGAGCAAGTGCTACAGCGACTGCAGAGGATTGGACTGAAGCTGAAGACAAGCAAGTGTCACTTCTTACAGCGGGAGGTGCTATACCTAGGACACCATGTGTCGGCCGACGGCATTGCCACAGATCCGGCAAAGATCGATGCTGTGAAAGACTGGGCCGTGCCGAACACTGTGAAACAGCTTCGCTCCTTTGTAGGATTCGCGTCCTACTACCGTAAGTATGTGCAAGGGTTCAGTATGATTGCAGCGCCGCTACACGATCTAGTGACCAGTGTCGACAAGGAAATGAAGGAGAAGGGACGGTTGAGAGGAGCCTTCAAGGACAGTTGGAGTCCAGAGTGTGACGGAGCTTTCAAGGTTTTGAAGAACGCGCTCTGCTCAGCTCCAGTTCTCGGGTATGCCCAGTACCAACAACCATTCATAGTGGAGACGGACGCCAGCCACCTGGGTCTCGGCGCTGTCCTGTCTCAAGAACAGGAAGGACGTCGTGTCGTCATCGCGTACGCGAGTCGCAGGTTGCGACCACCCGAACGCCAGTATAGCTCGATGAAGCTAGAGATGCTAGCACTTAAGTGGGCGGTCACCACGAAGTTCCGTGCCGACCTTTACGGCGGAGAGTTCGTCATCTACACTGACAACAACCCGTTGAAGTACCTGAAGACCGCCAAGTTGGGAGCCATCGAGCAACGATGGGCAGCTGAGCTGGCCCCGTTCAACTTCACGATCGAGTATCGAGCTGGACGTTCAAACGGAAACGCAGATGCCTTGAGTCGACAGCAACTCGACTACGAGCCCGGGGCAACCGACTTCGACGAGGAAGACGACGTGCAGCAGATATGCGCAACATATGCATCGTGCACGCTACTCCCGCGAGAACTACGCCAACAGATAGAGAAGAATGACAGAGTACGACAAGAATTCCAGGTTGAAGTAAAGGAGATAGAGGTACAGTCAACCCAGTCACCTGCCTTCCCAGCGTTGTCACCTGAAGAACTTGCAGAGTTGCAGAGGAAAGACCCAGACATCAGCAGGTTCCTGATGTACTGGAGGGTCGGCGAGAAGCCGAAGAAGTGTGCACAGAAGGGTGTGACACAACTGCTGAGACAGTGGCACAAGATGAGGGAAGAGAATGGGGTTTTGTACCGCAAGGTGAGAGATCCACAGGGTGGAGAGGTTAAGCAGCTAGTTCTACCGAGTGTGCTGAAGCACCGACTTCTAGAAGCGGTGCACGACAAGATGGGTCACCAGGGTGGTGATAGGACGAGCAGCCTGGCGTGGCACCGTTGTTACTGGCCAGGTATGCACAGAGAGATTGATGACTACGTGAAGAACTGTGCGAGGTGCACACTAGCGAAGATGCCGCGACAGAAGACACGCGCGCCGATGGGACACCTTCTAGCATCGCGTCCCTTAGAGGTCTTGGCGGTGGATTACACACAGTTGGAGAAGGCAGCAGATGGACGTGAAAGTGTTCTGGTACTGACAGACGTGTTCACCAAATTCGCTTGGGCTGTACCAGCACGTGACCAGAAGGCGAACACGACGGCGCGACTATTGGTGAGAGAGTGGTTTCAGCGTTACGGAGTTCCACAGAGGATCCATTCTGACAGAGGCCGGAATTTCGAGAGTGCGATTATTGGAGAACTGTGCAAGCTGTACGGCATCGAGAAGTCAAGGACTACGGCATACCATCCAGAGGGGAACGGGCAGTATGAAAGGTTTAACCGGACTTTACACGACTTGTTAAGGACCCTTCCGCCGGCACAGAAGCGAAGATGGACAGAGCATCTGCCCGAGCTTTGCAACGCCTACAATGCGACGCCACATGCGTCGACGGGATACTCGCCACACTACTTGTTGTTTGGGCGCGATCCCTGGCTGCCGATAGACGCATTCCTAGGGCAGGAGTTGAGGGAGGACGATTGTGACAGCTCGATCGACGGATGGCTTGCCACACATCAGAAGAGACTGCAAGACGCGTATTCTCACGCAAGCGAACGACTCGGTGCTGCAGCAGAAAGTCGTAACCTGCTTCACGAGAGATTGAAGATGAGTGAGCCGCTGACACTTGGTTGCAGGGTTTACCAACGCAACAGACTACCAGGACGCAACAAAATGCAGGATGCATGGAGCCCGGAGGTGTACAAGGTAGTACGGATACCCACGGAGCCTGGTGGACCCTACCACATCGAGAGGGCAGACGGGTTAGGCCGACCTCAGACAGTCTGCAGGAAGAACATCCAGCCAGCGGGTCCAGGAGCGATTGTTCCGACTCCAGTGGCAGTCACTCCAGAGGTCAAAGACGACGAACGCTCTGATGAGAGCTCTGACGAAGAGGAGGAGGAGGAGGATTACCTTGTCGCGATCGTTCCAGTGGTTCGTCCGACGATAGCTCCAGCTTCAGTGGTCCAGCCGATTGCTGAGGAGGTTTTGACGGGAGAGGAGATTCACGATGAGCCTGCCGTGATACCGGTATCGATACCAGTACCCGCACCTAGGAGATCGGGCAGGATGCGGAAGAAGGTGGTACGCTTCGAAGAAGTCGACACGCAAGTACCTACACCGGCCCCGCGGCGATGCAACGTCATTCCTGAACCGTGTGTGGGGACCAATTGACCCCCATCATGACTAGTTTGTTTGTAGCGATGGCTCGCAGTGGTGTGGTCTTTTCGGGAAGCATTAACCGGGACGGTTAAGAGTTAGTTGGGGAGGACCCAGGAGGATTTTTTAGATGTTAGATACGCAGGAATTTGGGAGAACCCTAGAGTTCCAGCGGGATGTTCTTTTTATATAGTAACCGGGACGGTTAAGATTTAGTTGGGGAGGATGTAGCAGGGTGACACCATGTTAATCGATAGGCGTCACCACCAGCTAATTAGTATTTTGAACAGGACGTACCAGCCTCGTCCTGGGGTAACGCGAAAGCCGATTTCGACAGCCACCTAGCTCAGTTGGAGCAAGTGCTACATTTTGATGTATTTGACTATCAACTGATAGATGTTCGACACTCTGCCGCCTCGCCTTTAGCCTCGCTCGTATTAGTCTCTGTTTGTCGTATTGTAATAAAATATTACAATCGTACCCGGGTCGTGTGGTGCAACTGAGGGACGTGAGACGCCCTACCACATATATATATATATATATATATATATATATATATATATATATATATATATATATATATATATATATATATATATATATATATATATATATATATATTATATATATATATATATATATATATATATATATATATATATATATATATATATATATATATATATATATATATATATATATATGTAGTATAGGAGATAACATTTTAGCATCAACAAAAGAATCAATACACAACACCACATCGCATGATTAAGATTTACCTTTATTACTTAAAGAGGTTAAGATTAGTAAAATTGTATTAAGCGTATGACATTGTTCTTACACTTCTAGTTAGCAGGGTATTTACATAGTACACGAATACGCATGCACGCACGTAGGTACGCACCCCTCAGAATCAGCGTGTAGGTTCCGATGTGACGGAAATTAAATATGCACCCATATTCTAGGTGTATATATAATTACTCTCATTTGGTTAACTCATCAAATCAGAGTAAACTCTTATTAGTTTATACGAAGCATTCGAGGCAATAGTAGTAGTTATTAGCGTTTGGATCCTCACTTTTATCAACATCTTCATCCGGTTGCGCGCGCAGCCGGTCTTCTGGATAACACGTGCTCTCTTTAGCGACTGCGACTGAATGGTGGGTGGGGATATTTTTTTGGGTAACAGGGTGCGCTCTTTAGCGACTGCGACTGAATGGCGGGTGGGGAAATTTTTTTGGGTAACAGAGTGCGCTCTCTAGCGACTGCGACTGAATGACCTAACGGACTTATGGTTATTGACCTAGTAAGGAGACGAACAAAAGCGTACGGTGCACACGTATTTTATTGAATAAAACAAAGCGGTAGCGATACAATCGTAGCGATAACAGTACAAGCGTGTTCGAACGAATACAACGGGTATGATGAGTTGACTTGCGGATGTCGACCATCGCGCCAGAGGTCGCGAACTTACGGGTGTCTCCACCTCGCCAGAGGTTCAGTACGATGTGCGATAGTATGGTATACCCTTTTTTAGTAGGTTAATCCAATCGAACACGCGACAATCGTTAGCGATCAGATCGGTGTGGAACGCATTTACGAAAGTTCTCATAGGAGCGCCGTTACAACGAAACATGATATAAGTGACGCAATATTGTCCGCAAACGTTAGACAGGGAACTCTGAAGTCTCTTGCTATTATGAGTCCACTCGGAACAGTGTTTGTTAAAGAAGGCGCGAAACGCCGCGTGACGAGGCGGCAGACCGTACGAACAGAAGTATTCGCCGCGTCCGTCGGAGGATAGGTACAGCGCTATCCAATGTTCGCCCGGTTCGTCGCCGTTGTCGGTGTTGCACACGAAGGCGATCGGCAAAGCGTCAATTGTTGCAGGCAGTCCGTCTTTGGGTACAACGCCACCAAAGACGGACGCGGTGTTCGGATCCATCGCCAGTACACGAGCGATCTGCAGGGTGTCCATCTCAGTAGTCGTAGATGACGTTGCGGTTCTTGTCGATTTCCAGCACGGATTCGAATTCGGCGTAGGCGACGACGTTCACGGTGGTCGGAAGCGCTTGTCGGAAATGAAATTCGATGCGCAGGTTGCCTTTTTGCACCAGATTGAAGCAGGGACCGTCGCATTGGTCGGGGGTCAGATCGAAACAGAAGAAGGTGTAGCCGTCTCGGTAGTCGTCTCGAGTCAGACCGTTCCCTTCGTCCTGCCAGATCTTGCCTGTCGAGGTGAACAGGCTCGTGTAGCACCTGACGAAGAGGTTATCCTCGAAGTTGGGCTGGAAGGGTTTGGAAGGTATCTGACGTCCGTCCACGTACACCGAGTGGAACCCTATGGCGTTGTTCTTGGCGTGAAACGGGTTTTTATCGTACGCACCGTTGTAGGCGTCGTTGTCGATGCAGCACAGTACGAGACGTTTTGGCAGCGTGTTGAGGAACAGGTTCTCGTGCGTGTGCGATCGTGCCCCCGCTGGAATGGAGTACACCTTGACACTGACGGGTCGTAACGGATACTTGACCGTACTCTTCTCGAGTGCTTTGATGTGAGCCAATTGCACGGCTGGATTGAGGGTGGCCTTCTTGACGAACAAGGATGCATTGACGATCGTTATCTTGTAATCGTGGGCTGCTCCTCCAGCCATCAACGCAAACGCCGGCTTACTACGCACCAGTCGTATCTTGACGTCGACTCCGTTGA
The DNA here is from genome assembly GCA_033239005.1 of Lamellibrachia satsuma. Lineage (NCBI taxonomy): Eukaryota > Metazoa > Annelida > Polychaeta > Sabellida > Siboglinidae > Lamellibrachia > Lamellibrachia satsuma. The sequence continues at coordinate 6,996,689 of BSQZ01000021.1, read as the reverse complement.
TTAGGAATTTATCCTGTAGAAACATATCCGCGTGGAGACGACCCATCATGTCGACCACGCGACTGCCTGATATGTATTCTCGTCGACTCACGAACCCGGGGTTAGGATCGACTCCACCCGCTAGCTCGACGGCACTCATGCGACTAGCCTTGTCCTTGTACCACAGCTGATTCGTCAGCTGTGTCGACTTGGCACCGACTCCGTAAGTCAACAGCGTTTCTAACAAGGCTCTATACCCGTACGTGTTGGTCGACTGGGTCACGAGCGTGCCGTTCATGAAGATGTCGAGCTGGCTAAACAGCGAATGCAGCCAGTTGTTCACCGGTCCTACGGGTGCAGCCGCGTCGAGATCGGCTCCGTTGGCTTGCGTCACCTTCACCTGCACGTGTAGCATCGTGTTGGCGAGATCTATGTAATCATCGCCCGAACCCGGGATTAAGAATTCTCTCGTTTCTTGAACGTCCGTCTCTCGCCTCGTCTCTTTACTATAGTGATTGGCGTCCTCGAGGACGGTTGTTTTATACCCTTAGTTAAAGTCAGGCTGTTGTGGTAGCGCAACAGAGCGTCCAGTCCACGACCGTATCGGTATTGCGCGCCGACGAAGTCGGGTAGCGCACCGCCGACCAGGCGAGCGTAATTCAGCGGGAAGTTCGTAAGTCATCGGCACACCGGCGCGGGTGGTCTCGTGTCTAATAAGCACGATCGTATACGGTGTCTTCGTGAAGTTATACACGAGCGTCATTGTCGAATATGTCGATCTCTCTTTTCTTGGACGTCCGTTTCTTGCTGCGCTTTACTGTTCTGATTGTCCCCTTCGCAGTCGGTCGCTTTATACGTTTACCGGGGGGAGATCGAAGTCCCGCCGACAAAGCATCGGTGACGCGTCGCTTGGCAGCCGTTTTTATGTTGTGACCCGATAAGACATCGCCGGCTATACGAACGCCGGTCTTCAATGCTCCCTTACCCAAAGCCACGGCGCCTCTCTTGATGAGCGGCATGGCGCTGCGCAACAGACCGCTGAACAGACTGCCCAGTCCGTGACCTCGTTGGTATTGCGCGCCGGCGAAGTAGGGCAGTGCACCGCCAGCCTGACGCGCGTAATAATCGTTGTAGTTCATTAGAACAGTCCGATCTTGCGTCGACGAAAATGAAGCGTCACCGTCACTCGACCGTATTCGAATGGCACGCGTCGACCCATGTCGTCTCTTATATCCACTTCGATCGAGTGGAAGTTCGAGCGCAACAGAGGTATGTAGTGAACGTTAGTGAAACGTTCGGACACCCTGTCGCCGTGCCGTCCGCTAATCGGAATGGATCGCAACAGCGGCGCGAGAGTGTCACCCACTATACGAGACTCCACAACGTCCGTGTATACGTATAGGGTGTTGAACCCCTGCGTCATGTCCACCACGTCGGGGGCTTCGATGTGGAAGGGGTACGACGAGTTGGGAGCGCGAGAGTCGGGGACGAGCGACGACGCGGACGTAGCAGTCGTTTTCGTTCCGGTGATCACTTTCTTGTGGAATCCTAACATGGAAGTAGTCGAACTGTGGTACGGTATGGTGAACTTGGTGTTCTCCGTCATGTGTAATGTCATTTTTTGAGTGCGCGTGCGCGTCGAGTCACGTCGTCGGGAACACCGACCTCTTCGAGGAATAACCAGACATCGTCCTCCGTGACGTTGTACCAAGTGTGCGAATACTGCATCTCTGTCAATCCGCACTCCCACTCGCCGATCAGCTCGATGCAGTGAGGCAACTCCGTGACGTAATGGGTCAAGGTGTTGTCGGGGTGCGTCTTCATAGAAGCGTTGCTAGGCAGCGTCATGTAGAAATCAGTCGTCATTGCGTTTCAACGTGGGATTGGGTAGTAGATAGCCCAACGAACTACTCAACAGAGCCGTCCACAGATTAGAATCGTCGTGACCGACAGTCAGGTTGTAGATGCTTATCACGATGACCGTGTACAAGATGACGATCTGACACAGAAACACTATTTCCTCTTTGGGACACTTGATACCGAACAGATGCCAAGGAGTGTTGTCGTTCGACGCGTCGGTACAATCCTCCTCCTCCTTTTTTTCTTCTTCTTCCGCCTCCTCCTCCTCTACGACGACAGTGTGCGGTGCGGTGTCTTGCTCCATAATGACAATCCATCTCGCGTTGTTTAGTCTTTATAGCGATGTGAGCGATCTGGCGTCGATCCAGCTGTTGAATTTGGACGGGTGTCCGAACCATTTCACCAAAACATTCGTTCGAGCACCGACCTTACGACGTTCCAACACCGCTTCCACTCGGAACTCTTTATCGCTCGCTATCACCACTTTTTGCAGCTCCAGTTCGTAGAAGGTACCTTCCAACACGTCGCCGAGATCGTCTCGCAGGCGGTACACGGGCGGATCTGAGGGGTGAACTTCGTGTACTGTGAACGTCTCTTCGCTCCAGTTCGTCTCGTAGCCCTTTTCGAACGTGCCTTTGTACTTGCTGATACGCACGCGATCCGACACGCGTAACTTGGGCACACCCTTACCGTCGTGTCCGTACAGACGTTGCCACACCGTTTCTTGATTTTTCGAGGTCACCTGCGACGGAGCCATACCGAGACTGCGGTGACGGGTGTTGTTGTACGTTCGCACCAGATCAGGTAGGACGTCGATGTAGCGCCACGACTGAACTTTCGTGAAGTAGCGCCACATGCGTCCCTTCAACGTCTCGTTGAATCGTTCCACGATGCTCGCCTTCGTCTCCGCGTTGTGCGTGGAAAAGTGATGAACACCACGTTTTCGTAAGAGCGTCTGAACGGATTTATTCAGAAATTCCATTCCACGATCCGTCTGTAACATCAGCGGCCGATCGTCCGCGAATGCGATTCGCAGAGCGGCGACCAACGACGCGGCTGACTTGCTGGGTATAGGAATGCATTTGGCACGCTTCGAAAAGACGTCGATCGTCGTGAGGAGAAAGGTCATACCGTCGTTGTCGTCTTTCAAATTCGTCAGATCGACGAGATCGGCCTGCCACTGTTGATTCATACCACCCACGATGACGCGTCGTCTCTTGAAACGCCGTCTCGCTGGTTTGTGTAAGCTGTAGGCGTCCTGTTCCGACAACCATTGCGCGATTATTTTACGCGGCGCATGCGTGACGCGTCGCAAGGCGTCGACTCCTCCGTAACTGCCTACCCGACTCGGATCGAAATAGACCTTCTTCAGTGTCTTCGTCATCGTTAAAACAGAAGATCCGACGCGTTGACGACGTTGACGGGTTCCGAGTACTGACGAACGACGAGGAGTGCACTGACGTATAGTAGGACGCACGTTATTGCTCCCACAACGGTAACGACCGAACAACAGTCTGGCAACGAAACCATAGTCCGAATAATACCTGTTGTATAAGAATTCCGGCTGCAATGTCACCAAGCGAAGTAAGTCCGTTAAACAATAGCGTAGCGACGATGGAACGATGCGTGTCTTGCGAATCCAACGACATGAGTGAGTTACGACTATGACGTAGTCTCCTTATAAAGCGAGCCAACGAGGCGGTGTGGGTGTGGGGTGTCTCGGACTAGCGAGGGGTGTCCAACGTAGAGATTTTCGTGCGCTACCAACAGCACGCGGGGTAGCGGCAGACCCGCGAGAGATGTAGGTTCTCCGAGCTGCGTTACCGATCAACTCCATGGGTATGTTGACGGTGCGGAGTTGTTTCGCGAGCGATCTCCAACCCGTCGGAGCGTCGGTCTTTCTCTTACGCAACAGATCGTGAACGAGATCCACCGCGTTACTTCCCGCAATGGGAACACCCTCGTGCACGAGTTCGTCGCGATCGCTCCACGCGACGTTTCTTTTGAGATGTTCCATCAATCGTCTGGCTTTGGCCTGCAGACTCTTGGGAACGGTATCCAAGACGGTAGCCTCCAGTCTTCTAATAGGAGTGTCCTCCTCCTTCCTTCTCATCCTCCTCATTCTTCGTCTTTGAATCTTTCGTCGGTTCGTTCACCGAGATCGTGCGTATCGGTTCCTTGATGCGTTTGTCGACCAGACCGTTGTACCGTTGCAACACCTGATTATACAGCGTTACCTTTATCCCATCGTCGAGGTCCTTTCTATCGAGGATGGTCTTCATCTCATCGTCGAGGGTTTGCACTATCTTACCTACGGTATCCGTTGGAGGGGGAGGTTGCGAACGAAGTGCATCCAACAATCGAGGGTCTACCAAAGCCATCTTTCGCGCGTGATCCATGCGTCTAATTCCCGGCCAACACCTGACGAAGCAAGGGCAGCAAGACCGAACCAGCCAACGGAGCTAGGAAAGCCGATAGGAAACCTCCGCTCTGTCCCTCGCCGATCTGAGGTAACAAGAGGCGTTTTCTCCTGGCCGCTGTCGTGTTTTTTCGGGCCAACTCGCGTAACTTCGTCCTGTATTTACCCAATCGTCGCCTCTGTAAAGCGGTCAATGGAATGTTCTTCGTTAGTATGTTGTAAGCACACTCGGCTAGCGCGCACAGCAACTTGGCGTCCGCGTTGGCGATGATGGCCTTTTTTATGTTGTTGTTCTTGACTCTGGCCAGCGTCTGGATGCACAAAATGTGTTTCTTCACGAGGGCAGACATGGCGCGAATGAAGAGACGATCCACGCGTCCGATCTTTTTATACCTTCGGTAAGTACACGTACTGCACGTCGTCGTCTGGAAAGATGGCCGTGCGCAGACGCATGTCCTCGGGCGTGTCCTGTTTCAGATCGACCAATAGATAACCGTACGGTAACCTCGTGGCGTCTTTAAATGCCTCTTGCACGAACTTACCGCGTCCTGGATACATCTGTCGAGCCAAGGTCGTCATCTGCGATGCGTCGCGTGGATTCTTGAACACCACCATGTACTGCGAATTCAGACTGATGGTGCGACTCTCTTTGTTTTTAGGGAACAGGTTCTGCACGAGATACAGTACGGACGTGTTCCTGTGGTGGCTTTTTTAGTGAACAAGGTCGTGACCCGTTCGTCCGTTTCCGCCATGAGATCGTACTTTGACGATGAGGTTCCTAGTTGTCGGATCGAACATGGCCGCTGTTGGTAACCCTTCCTCGAATCGCACGTGAGTCAAGTTCATCGTTGCGTAAGTCTCTTGCCATTCTCCGTAACACCACGTTATTTGTTCGGGCGGTGGGTCGATCATCGCAGTGGCATGACGCAACATACGCGTCACGAAAGTACTCTTGCCGCATCCCGTCGGTCCGGCGACGATACACGTGAAGGGGTGTTTCCATCGTGCGTCCATGATCCGTTATGACAGACCGTCGAACTGCGTCGTCTTATCTACACGTCCGTCGGACCCGTGCTCAAACCGTCCTCACGCACCACGCGTTTGGCGTAGAAGTAGGTGAGCGCCGCTCGTTTCTGCACGTACGTCATCACGGTCGATTTATACACCCCGAAACCCGCGGTTGTTTCCGCTTCCGCTCCGACGGTTGGTGAGCACCTCCAGGAACGTCTCCTTGTCGATGACGTTGTGACGTTTGCTCAGTCCTTTGGTGCTGTACTTGTCGGTGGCGCCGAAACAGTAGTACCTCTTGCTACACAACCCCACGAACCCGTCGCCGGACCACTCGACCTTGAACAGACCCGGTGTCCTCTTGTCGAACGCTCGTCGCTTCTTACAGCACTCTTCGTCTCCGATCCACTGTCTGTCGGCGAGTCGACAGCGCACGTACTCGTCCCGATGTTCGTCGCAACATTCCGACGGGAGCCATTCGGATCGATGTCGAAAATAATGTTCTCGTAGTGCTGGGGTCACGAGGGCATCGACTGACTCGTCGGCCAAGGCCAAATAGGCACTATCCGTATCCATCTCGCAGTATTGGAACAGAGGACGCTCCACGTATCTATCGATGAAGTCGTAATAGAACTGCAGCATGCGCATCTTGGCGTACTGCAGAACGAAGAATCCCACGTGTATAGGTAAGGCATACGTCACTGTTCTCTTGCTCATCTCTATCTCGTACGCGTCGTCGACGACGACGTCGAGTTGTCGGAATCGACGATTGTTGATCAGGCGCGACGCCGACTTCTCCGTACAGTAGTTGACGTCGCGATGTCGGTCCACGTTGGTGATGGTTTTTCCGTAGCCCGAGTTTCCCAGCAACTTCATGGTGTCCGCGATGATGGCCTTGTCGCTGTGAACGTCTCCCGAGCGTCTGGCTTCGGACACGGCATCGCCGAATCGACGGAAGCACGGAATCGGATCGTATTCGACGATCTGATAGACGTGTAACACCTCGAGTCCGTGGTCCAGATACCATCGCAGCAGAGGCGTAGCGAGCAGTATCTTATCACCGTAATAACTGCCCACGAGCATGCGTCTCGAAGTCGTCATGATGTTGTGCTCTTCGGCGTATCGACGCATGAACGGACCGAGATCCTCGCGTACCAGACTGATGTTCTTGAACACGGGCTGCATCTCGGCAAAATGACCGCGCAGTTCTTCAGGCACGCAAATGTCGCACTCGATCATACCAAACACGGTTCCGTCACGCACGTCGCTCAGGATCTGTTGTTGAGTCATCGTCCACTGAACGCGTCGACGTCGTCGTGGAAACGCGGTGTCCAGACACCGTTTTACGCGCGGTTCTCGTCTCATCTTTTTCCACTCGCATTCCCACAGTTCGACAACCTTGACAAAGTGACGTAGGTAGGCGGTGGTCTTTCGAGTCTCGACGAGCAGTTCGGTCATGGTTTTCCCGTTGACTGAATTGACCACTTCCTGATTGCACGAGCAACCGTGGAAAAAGCACCCTTGGAACTGATAAGCCGTCTTCGTCTCGCTGCACCAGCCATCCACTCGATGTTTACCTATCCGTTTCTCTCGTCCGTTGGTCTGATGTCGTATGGAAAGTCCCGTACGTTCGGATTCCCACGTCAGCCATTCCGAGGCCATCTGTCCGTACAGCTGAGCCGATTCGGGTCGGAAGTCGTTCTCAAAGCGTCGTCGCGTGTACCACCCCATGGGCATGTCTTGCATGAGCGACCATAGGTACAGCGCGTTCGCGTCGTATCCGACGATCGATCGACACGGGTGAGACGTCTCTCCGTACTCGTTCTGACTTAGTGTGGTGACCCCTTTCTCATGATAGCGGTGAAATATGATCGATGGACCGCCGCAAATGTTGTCTTTGACGAGATCGTGCAGATCTTTGTGTTTCTCGTTGAAGATGGTAAAGTAGGTCTTCTCGGGAAGATCGTTGAACAGGTACAGCAAGGTCAGACCCGGTACACTGATGCCTTGCTTGAACATGTCTATTCCACGCTGCTGATAGAAGTCAAACTGTCGGTCGACGGCCTGCAGAAAGGGAACCACGTCCCTGTTGTTATACCAGACGAGAAAGTCGCGCAACGTCGACATACCGTTGTCGCGCCATGCCTCCTGACAACTGACATAGTCCTCGTCGGAAATACCTTCGTTCTTCAGTCGACTGAAGAAGGCCTCTTTCGGAGGTAGAACGGTATCGTCGAGCTTCTCCAGTCGATCCATGTACTCGTACGGGAAATGACCTTTCGTCACCTCACATCCGTACGCTTTCAGATACTTGGCGTAACTGAATCCGGGAGCTAGGTAGTTGGTCATGTCTAGGAATTTCAACTGATCCGTCGAAAGACACATGAAAGCGTTGTTGCGTTTGATGACGAAAAACGATCTGCTCTCTTCTTCTTCCTCTTCTTTTTCTTCTTCCTCTTGTCGTCTCTCTTCTCTCTCTGTCTTTGCAACGGTCAGGAAGTAGGGCACGAGGAACTGTTTGACGACATTGAGATCGTACTGACCCGAATTGAACCCGATGACGGGTAACTGGCGCATCCATCCATACAGTTGCCACATCAGCTTTTTGTATGGATTTTTTGTACGTCGACTTTTCTTGTCGTTGGCCGCTCTCGTAGTCTCCTCTTGCGCGTCCCATTGCGTCAATTTTTTCGCGAGCTGATCCATCACGTTCTCGTACGAGTCTTTGAGGCAGTCGTACGCGGCGTTGCTCATCGATGTCAGAATGGTCATCATGTCAACCGTCAGCTTGTTGGAATCTCCGTTCGTGACGAGACATGTCACTCGTTCGTGTCCCGGTACGTTTGAGGTCACGCTGACGCTCAGTGGAACGTGACGCGCGATCCATCGAACCTCGCTGTCGGAGGGAAGGTGTTCGGTGTCGAACCAACATTCGAAATCAAAAATGGCTCTGTACGGGTAGTATCGCAACGACTCGTTCACTCGGATGTTCTCGTCGTCCAGTCGTTCGAATATCGACGGCGTGGAATGGTACACGCCTCCAGGAAAGACTCGACGTACAGAACCCGTACACGTACTCTCGTGCACGCGTAGGTTCCATGTGCGTTTCCACAACGAGTTGCATGTTCGACATCTGTACGAGTGACAGTACATGCGTATATCGCTGATGAAGGAGAAATGCGTCTCATGAAGGTTGAGGTAGAGCGTGGTAGGGTATTTACAGATCGATCGACGAATGAGTTCTGCGGTTGGTTGTTCGTCGTCGTCGTCGTCGTTCTCTTTCGGTTTTACGAGACTGTACACGCACACGTTCGTCTGAAACGTGGTCTCAACGCGATAGAGGTCTTTCATCGAGACTCCGGCAAATTTCTCCATGGGTACACCGTCTTGAGCATACGTCTCGTACAGCGTCTTCACAGCTGATTTCAACCGACGTACGTCGCATCCTCGTTGTAGAGCCAGACATCGAAAGAGACACAGGTTATCTCCATACCGTCTGCCATGAACGGGGTCCACTTCCAATCCGACGACTGCTTTGTTCCTCTTAATGTAGACCGGAAGGGGTATCATTCTGACACATCCTATCGGATGATCGATGATACGATTGACGAAAAAAGTGGTGTTTGTCACGAGCTCGCACACCCACGCAGAATCAGGTCTTTGATTGATGGCCCATTGCAAGACGTCAGCTTCTTGGATTCGTTCCAGAAACTCGTCAAAGTCCTTGCTGTTGGTTACGAGACTAGGTTCGTCCAGGTACCGTCCGCAACAGTTACAAGACGAGTGATAATACCTGTATCGATCCGTGTTCTTGTTTCTCAACACGAATGCGTAACTGAGGTTAATCTTGAAAGCAGTGGTCTGTTCTCGGAACACGTTTCTCAACGGTGCTTCTAGAACGGTCGTGT